>OY744518.1:175204783-175269783 GCA_963556195.1 Sepiola atlantica
GTTCTCGTTCTGGTCGTGTCGTCGTCTCCCACTGACAATCGCCGAGGGCACAGGCACTGATTTACAAGTATAGAAAAACAAAACAACGTAGACTCACAAGAAAAACACAAACTCAGATATATTGTGTATTGATCAGTTGTTCTCGGGGTGTGTGTGATACCGTCGCGGAAAAAGTTAGTTAACTGCGATTAAATTGTCTGTCAATGCAATTATCATCATCATCACTCGTCAGCTCATCTTATCACCCGCTCGTCTACTCTGAGCTGCTCTTGTCCGACTGACTTCAATCTCCTCAATCTCTCTTCTTTGGTGTCTAAGCTATGGAGGGGGGTTCATAGTATCACATATGTCTGCACGCGCCCTGAAGCAGTGGTGCCTGGGAAAAACGAGACAATCTCTTTCCTTTGAGACGTGGAAGAATAACCTAACATACTGCATATCCATTGACTGTAACTATGCCCCATTCCTCGAGGCTAACTGGGAGAAGTGATACACAGACACACAGACACAGACACACAGACACGCACACACACACACACAGACACACAGACACACAGACACACAGACACACACACAGACACCCACACATACACCCCCCACACACAGAGGCTTCACAAATGATGGTATGATGGTATCAATAAACTCAACGCGATCCAAAACAATAATATCGTTGAGATTATGTTGGGACCAGTCGCAAATTACTGCCCTATCACAGAGTGCCATTCTCAAAGTGTTAATGTTCTTAGCAAGTGTTTGGCAGACCATAAAAAAGCATTATGGCTTCTAGACTAGTGGCTGTCAACACCTGGACTTCGACTCCATGAGACTCGAACCGGACGAACTCCCAGAATGCTAGAGATTCCAGACCGAAATTGTCGGAATAACAGTGGAGTATGTAAACCCCTCCTTCCTAGTCAGCAATCCTAGTAGAGGCCACCGTTTAGTTACCACATTTTCCAATGTTGGTCGCTATTCGAAGTCACAGCCGTCCGCCATGTTGAACTGTGACTCCACTCTGAGGAAGATAAGCTAGTGGCGATGAATGATTAAAACTGACCTCATTAGAGCCCTCTGTGACAATGTGATGAGGGGTTCTACGAAGGATTTAGGGTCATCAATTATACTAGTGTATATTTGAGACAATGTAATGAGAAACCAAGAAATTATCAATTCATTTTTCACACGAGTTAGGAAGGATCCGAGAAATATAATACTTATTGTTTTGTCTACGAGTCGGTAAAAACTAACAAAAGCGGAAATTGCAGATGTAGAGGTAAGCTGGGATCAGATATGACATGTGTTAAGAATATCTGTCCGGAGTAATCGGTACATGAGAAAACTCGAATGAAACCCAAATTAAGGATAGAAGTGTCTGGCAGCCAATCAAAACGCGTATCGGCCATGACGAAATGACTTGTCCCGGGCGAAGCTAGTAACCATGCTTAAATATAAAACAATTGCGCCGAGCGAATTTATCAGAAATAGTTTAGAGTGAGTTCGGAGTTAGTTAGAGTTGAGTTTAAACTAAGAAAGCAGTCAGCCAAACTGCGAAGCGACCCCTCCTACATTCTTGTCGTGTGATACAACTTCAAACTGGAATAGAAGTCTGTTCGTGTTGAAAAGGCCGTTTTAGTCGAAGAAGTCGCAAATTAGATTAATTATTGACTTACACCCAGTATCTAGAAAATCATTCCTGTAAATACGAGGATATATTTTTATCTGAAAACACACGCCAAGAACTTTTTTGAATTTCCTTGATGTTGTGTAAAATCTGTTGAATTCATGTGTTGTTTTTACTTCTACATATAAACACACTCTTCTAGTCGATGGCTTCCCAGAAAGCGGCGAGACAAACTTAATTACGAGACAAATCACAGCGTAGGGGTTGAGTTTATCTCGGCTAACAAAGACAACAAAGTACATCGATTTTCTGTCCCGGCCACCACCGACAATACAACAGAGAGAACGGCATATAAGCCCACGGGGATAGTAGAGGCCCAAACGGGTATACTGCGGTGTCTGGGTTGATACAGGCGTGGAGGAACGGTTTATGTATATATCTGGTGCCATGACCAAAATAGAACCTTGGCAAGTATCACAACCAAAGGAGAGAAATAAAAACCGAGTTGTTGCAAGGAATACCGAGTACTGAAAACGCGTACACTAACCCCAAGTCCGGGTGGCAGTAGGAAAAATAATAAGAACCGGAGAGAAACGAAAAAGACGAAAAAGGACCATAATTAATTTAAAAGATAGAAAAACTTTAGAGAAAAAGACGATCGATTGTTTTGTTGAAAGAAAAAGGGAAACTTTTATTTCTCGAAGAGAAACGGATTTTCGTTGCCGAGAAAGACTAAAAGAACCTTTGGTCAATTAGGGTTGAAAAGATCTGAAAAGCTCGACGAAGAAGAAAAAGGTAGGTAACTGGTTCGATTTCCTTGTCTTTTTGTTCAAGTGTGAAAAAAAGTCTGTCATGGTCATAGTGCATGTGTGAGAACAATTTCTTTTGATAGATTTTTTAAATTACTGTGTTTTTGCGTTTTTTCGCTAATGAGCGAGCAAGAATTATAAATAAGGGAAAAATCTAGAGCGATACGATGACCGATCGCCGGCGATTAACTAGACAGTTGGAGATGTAGAAGAAGTCCACAATGGATTAAGGAATTTGGTAGGAGTCAGGGTCCTCACATTCAGAAATATGAATGAGTCCATTTAGGAAAAAGAGAGTAATATATGGTATGAAAGATCCGTAGGTGGTCCTCTAGGCCTATGAAGGGACTGGAGGACAGGCTTCCAAGTTCGTTGGAGATCTCTATGGGGAGCATCAAGGGCTGACCTTGAGAATGCTCTGAGAACAGTTAATACGATTCACCAGTGAGAGAACGGCGATCGAAGCTGCCACTGGGAAAAGTGTCTCGAGGAGCTAGGGGAAAGAATCAAAGTACTGGCCTTATTGGCCTTTCTGAATAAAGATATCCAAATATGTGGCACGGTTCAAGCCGTTCAAACCGTTCAAACCGTTCTTATCGACGCGTTCATCGATGGATTGTGTGAGAACGAGAGGCGCAGAAAGTTATTTAGAATTTGACCGCGTAATTTGGTCGAAGCTTGTTGCTTCGTAGTGAATAATGAGAGGCTCTGTGAGCGAGCCAGGGGGCACAAAGAAAGATCGGGGCTCCATGAGAAATATGTAGGTAAAAGGAGGGGTTGGAACAGCCCGCGGCCCCAGATCAAGTTAGAGAAGAAAGACTGGGATTATTGAACGGGGTTGGAAGTGAGAACGATTTTCACCAGGCAATTATGGGCCAACCCAAAGAGGGAGAAGGCCTATGTATGACGTACCGAGGTGAGGGACAATGAGCAATGGACTTCCCGATTAATTGGAAAGTACCGCCTCAATTGGCAGGGCCGAGTTGCCACCACGTTGGTCAGTTTGTATATCAGAATAGGTGGTACGGGGAGAAGGGGGTAGACGACCCGGGGCAGGTACGATGACCCCGAGCGAAACTCCCGGCCTCAAGACAAAGCTCCGGGAAATGCCTACGGGCCATCCGACGCGATATAAAAAGCCGGATGGCTTCACTGAAGATTTGGCACGTTAACTGTTAGACATATGGCCAAAAATGGCCACTTTTACGTCGATTGTTGGCGATATGAGATAGCAGGCCATATAAGGAGATGCTACCCTACGAAGAAGCGAGGTGGTTCCAAGATAAAGGACCTACGCGGGAGACAGAACGCTGCTCATGCCTTACAAAGAAAGACCCCTGAGGGAGGTTAAAATAGAAAGGGACAACACGCCGGGTCTCATGGCGGGTTGTTACTCTCGGCACTCTTGTTTGTGGTAGTCGGTTATGAGGAGAAACGGTCAGTGACGCCCTGGCGCAGACCGGCGTAAAGCTCCCTCCGAGGACGGCAGTGTTCTGTGCAGGGAGAATGCCCAGAAATGAGGCATTCAGCGAGGAGCTATATCAAATCATATTCATGGTGGGGTATGGAGAGAGAGAGAGAAAAAGGGGGCACGATAAGTGAAGCCGTGGTCAAAGGGAGTGGTACTCCTTTTTATGGCCAACATAGCGTCCCGGAAGAGTATTGTCAGCAAACGAGGAAGTTACTGATGGCTTAACGGGATGTAATAGCCGACACCGATATAAAGTTAAGACGATCCACGACGGTGGAGATGGAGATCGATACCACATCCCCATTAAGTTAAGACCTTATCGGACTCCGATCCACAAGCGAAAATTAGTGGAAGTAGCGGTGGATAAAATGTTGGGAGAAATCTAGATAATCTTGAAGCTTTCCTATTGTGATTTTAGAGAAAAAAGAAAGATGGACATCGCTTTTGGATCGATTTTAAGCGGTTGAACCGGTTACAATGTCACTGATCGATGATATATTGGCCCTATTGGAGAATCTACCTGCTTTTCAATCCTAGATTTGCGATTCGGGTATTGGCAGAGAGAAGACCAAGAGTGGGCAGTCGTCACGTATCACGCGGGGTTATACCATTTCGAGTAACGCCTTTCGGTCTGTCTAACGTCCCCGGAGTGTTCACTCAGCTGATGTCATAGTGTTGGGAGGCATGGAGGACATTTCCATGGCTTACCTACTCGACATCAATGTGTTTTCAAAAAGTACCCAGGAGCATTTTGAGCACACATAGAAAATATTTGTAAGGTTAAGCGAGCACTTACTGAAATTCAAGACACCCAAAGGCCAGTTTTTTTTTAAAAAGAAAGAACTAGTTTTTTGGGGTTCGTAATAGATAATGACGGAGTCTGTCTGGATCTTGATGAAGTAGAGGTACTTCGAGCGATGCCAGACCCGACAGCGGTGTGGCAGGTCCGCGGATTCGACATGCGACATGCGATTCGTGCCAGCCTTTAGTCGAGTAGTGGAACGACTGATAGCCCTTACACAGAAGTATGCCAGATTTAAGTGGACAGAGGAATGTCAAAGGGTATTCGAGGTCCTCAACTGACCGCGATACCCTTGTTGACATATTCCGATCTAAGCAGACCCATTGTCCTCTACATGGACTCTAATGACCAGTGCATTGGCGCGGTGTTTACGCAACTATGTCCCGGAAAGGATAGACCAATCCTAGGGATACCGGGGAAAGTTCCCGTGTATTTCCTGTCACAACGGTTCTCCAAGACACAGCGGAGGTCGCCGATAATCGAGAAAGAAGCATACGCGATTCTGTACGCGGAACAAAAATTATACTACTTCCTGAACAAACCTCAAAAACATCTGTTAGAGGCAGAGTGGACAAATAAGCAGATAATGCAGTGGGCCTTGAAATTGAGTGGGTACCATGTCAAGATCGAATATCTGGCCGGTAACGACAGTACCTGCGCAGATGTGTTGTCCTGGATTACGAAACAACTAGAGACGGAATCGGTAGATAGGCTCTTTCAGATAGGCGTCATCAATTATCACCGGTTGAGACAACGTCCGGAGTGGGGCAGTGAAGAGGAGAATGAGGAGTCGAATATGAGTGAAACCCCAATGGAGAGATATAATAGAGGAGAGCCGAGGTGATAATGAGATCGCCGCTCTCCGACCTAAATTAGAAGCAGACAGTACCTCCCGATTTGTGATACATGAGGTAGTACTATGGTATATAACCGAGAAAGCAGAGAGAGAGAGAGAGAGAGAGAGAGAGAGAGAGAGAGAGAGAGAGAGAGAGAGAGAGAGAGTGACTCAGATTGTTTGTGCACCGAGTGTAAAGGCTGGAGATTCAGGAGAAGTGTCATGAGAAGATCGGTAATATGAGGATCGATAAGCTTCCCGAGCTCATTGGAAGAAATTAAAACTGTAATCTAATCGTAAAAAAAGTTACAAAAGAAATCCAACTTTCAAACTACTGCTCCGTGGCCATTTTCTCGCAAGATTACACAGTAAACAGTCCACCAGGCTACTGTGTGAAATCGAGTCATTTGCTATTCTTGCAACGATCAAGCATTTTGGTCCATACCTGATCCAGTCAGAACACCATCTCGCGGTCCTCACTGATAGAAAGCCTTGTGTACAGGATTATTCGAATCTCTGCCGGGGCCAGTTCTCAGCCAGCTTTAGATTGACATCATACCTGTCAACCGTCTGTAATTTCCAGGATTCTGTCCAACATTTTACTGACAGGACAAACATACCTGGTGATTTTGTCAGCTGTAATGCAGTCACTCGACATGCAAAGTTTGCCCCTTTCGTGCGGGAGCAGGAAGAGGTCACCGTATGTAGGTGTTCACTTGCGGATATTATCAGGGGATTCTCAAAACTCCCTTACACCAGCCGTTCTGGAGAGAACTCCAAAACCTCAGACGAACACGGGAACACCTGATGCAGGAAACTCGCCCATCGAAGCGACTTAAAAACGTCAAGGACATGAAGAGGTATCTTAAGATCGCCACATTAGTTTAGGACGGCCATGTGGTTGTTCGCCAGAATTGCCCCCTTTCACCCACAACGAGATGCAATCGTTACCCCACGCCATGCTCCCAATGCCTTATTAACGGCACTACATATTAAGCTAGGTCACCCTACCAAACACCAAATGCAGAAGGTGATGAGCCGATACTTCTATTTCTTGGATTTGGCTTAAGCTGTAAACGAGATTTTATCTGCATGTCACCAATGCGTATCCTTGAGAAGTTCCCCACTCTTAGCCGTACCTCAGTCCAGTGAAGATCCCATTCCCCCCGAATGAGCTCGTGTTTAGGTTCGTTGTCGATATCATCAAAAGAAACCGACAACTGATTTTTGTCCTACGGGAGTATGTCAGTTTATAACCTATCGCACTCCTTGTACCAGATGAGAAATCTGAGACATTGCGAGATTCGATTCTCAAGGCCTGCTTGTCTATCAGATCAATAATAATCCACCCACGGTGTATAGGACAGACTCCGCCGTCAGCTTCAAGTCTCTCGAAAACAATGAGTTCTTGCTCACTCATCATATCTCAATTGAGACAGGTACCTCCACCCCCCAAAAAAACAAACAAACACACAAACCTACAGCATCCATGTGGTTGACAAAGCAGTTCAAGACGTCGAGCGAGTGCTCTTAAATGTTCACCCAACCGGTGCAATCTCAGACTTACAGACAACAGTGACGAGGACGATAGCGACTTGGTCTTGCATAACAAGCCGCCAGTCCAGAAATCATTAGCAGTATTGCCAGCGATTACCACTTAGCAACCAACTAGCCATCCCTCTGTTGTGGCCGAGGAGGATGTTCCAGCTGACTCACTCAAACACACTCCGTCTGGCTGAGTGTTAACACATGTAGACACACTCGCCACTCCCGACTTAGAGTGAAACAAGCCTTCTTGAGAGACTACGTCACATACTTTTAGTTCCATTATGTCAAACCGCGTTAGTCCCTCTCTTAATAAAAAAAGGAGGAAAAAAAAAAGAAGGGGAAAAATCACGTTATGAACATTGAGTTATCGCCCCTGATCGATAACTAAGTATGACGGAGTTATGTGCTCTTATTATCTGCTGGACGCCGAAGCAGTCAGGCATGTTAAAGCTACGTTTTTGTGTGGTTTTATACGCTCGTGAATAAAGCCTCTTCGTACCTTCGAACGGTTTCGTGTGATACATCTTTTTTTATTGGCACAGCATTGCATCTTTGTACATGTACAATATGCAGATTTATTAAGAGTTTTTGTAGTTTTTTAAGTGCTTGGCTGAAGTTGCTCAACTAGACATTTAAACGCACACGTATAGAACTCTGACTTCCATCTCGTTTCATCAAACACGTGAACCTTTAACACAAAAAAAATCCTCTTACAACTTTCAGTTCTGTCTTTGCTTGACACACAGAGAAAAGACAATACTTTTTTATCAGTTTGTTGCACACACAGATTGAAAATAAAATACCAAGCCAAACTTATAAATTGTTTCAGAGAACATCAGTCGGACCAGGACCAAATTAATTCCTTTAGAGGCCCTTAGCACTTAACACTTTTGTGCCCCGTCTACGTGTAATCCTCCACTCTATAATAAAGTCCAATGTGTATTTATTTGTATATATATATATATATATATATATATATATATATATATATATATATATGTACTTTTATACATTTTTTTTCGATCAGCAGACGACAAGGTGAAAGAGTTAATGCGTTGTGTGTGTTTGTGTGCGTTAGTGTCAGGGTGCGTATGCGTATGACTGAGTGTGTACGTGATTTGAGAAATGCATTATTAGCTTTTCCAAGATCCGACGGAGGGGCGAGGGAAGCTGGCGAAATGTCGATGTTAGTTCTGTCGTGGACTTTGGCTCAATCTGTTTATTGATGGAAAACTCTGCCCTCTTATGCGCTCGGGGTGGATCAAAAAGGCAAACTTGACAAATTCAGAGAAATGTATTTAATTGGCTCAAAATTTTTTTTAAATTTGTTTTTATTAAAATTCAGGCAAGTGTATGCGCAGAGATATGTGCGCAGAAACGATTTTAAGCATTTTCATTTTGGGCACCGCTACAGGATTACAAGTAATTCGGTGTTTTTAAATATTTTCAACTAATACATTAAGTAAAGACAATTCCCATATCCTGTTAACGCTAATAGCTTTAATAACAAAATGTAGATCAGTCAGATATGACAGGTATTGGTCCGTGTTGTTACAAAACATTTTTTAAAATTTTCAATAGATTTCATCGACTTTCATATGTAATCCTGATCAATATTTTTATTTTTATTATGAATAAAGAAAGAGGCAGGAGCTTTACCCCCCTAATTAAAATGTACTCCTACTCTATTCATAAGCTCCGGGAAAAATTATTAAGACGGTGAAAAAAAGGGAAAGGAGGTATTGATTTGTCTTTTCGATTTCTTTCTCCTCAGTACATGCAAGCAGGCGACAGTGGCACGCATACAAATCTTTAAACACAACGACTAGACGACAAATGTACATAAGCTTGTAGTGGGCTATGTTACACAGTCAGCTGCACAGAGTTAAGAATAGTGTAGCCGAATGACGGATAACGTAACGAATAAAGTGATCGAAGATGGACGTAAAGTATGACGGATTGAGTAACGAACCTACTGATAAAACATGCAAAGAACTGAGTGACGGATAACGCAACGAACAAAGTGACGTACAGTTGATGCATATAGTGACAGATAGAGTAACAGATCTAATAACAGGCAACGAACAGAGTAACAGACTACACAGCGAACACATTGAAGGACAGTTAGGTGCATAGTGTGACAAAGAAACAATCCTAACAAGCCGCGCGTGCGTGGTCACCCTCTGTATGTGACTCGATGTGGCGAGTGTAAAATGCAATAAATTTGGGCAATTTGGGGCATTTTTGACCCCCCTTTGACCCCCCTGGGGAAGCGAACCAGAATTTTTCTGAGGTCAAGGATGCTCATTTTATATCCAGAACAATTGCCTCTACATTTAGGCCAAGTTTCAGAAAAATTGAATGGATGGATCAAACGTTATAGGCGATAAGGGTAATATTTTGCCATTTTGGGGCCTTTTGACCCCGCGGGGGGGGTAACCAGATAAAAAAAAAATCAGAGAATGTCACTTTCTAACCTGACCAAAGTTACAACTTCATGCAAAATTTCAGAGAAATTCAATGGATGGTTGCGGAGAAAATTCCGATCGGACGGACGGACGGACAGACATGCCTCAAAACATAAGTCCCCCGATTTTATAAATCGGGGGACCAATAACATAACTATTAAACTGAGTAACGGATAAAACAACGAACGTAGTAGCGAACAGTGGGACGAAAAATGTGACGGATGCAGTAAGGAAACAGAGTTACGGACAGCACAACGAACAAGGTGACGGTCAGTCGGACGCACAGAGTGACAGACAGAGTACCGAACATAATGACAGGCAACGAACCTAGTGACGGACAATACAACGAACAGCGTGCTGAACAGTGGGACAAAAAGAGTAATCGATAGAGTAACGAAACAGAGTGACAAACAACACTACGAACAAAGATATATACAGGTGGACGCAGAGACTGGCAGATAGAGTATTTATTTACCTCCTCTCCAGGAGGTTAGGCACAAGGCCAGTTTTATCTTACTCCCACAAGTAAGCTGTGACCCAAGGTCGGGTCGAGAAAGTGGGGTTTGAAAAGCCAGCGCCCGAGAAAGTGAGCACTCTGGCCATTAAACATTGCCTGGGCAGCCCCGTCGGCATTCCCCGGTAGGGGCGCCTCAGGCAGTAAGCAATAAACTTACTCCTCCTCAAAGAGGGGAGGCAAAGCCTGGGAGGGTGGACCTCCTAGAACTGCACAGGACCGACCCACAGACCGGCGTAAATCAAGCCCCGAAGGCCAAGACAATACCAGTTTATGGGGTGTAGTATCCATCGGAACAGATACTACACTTTGATCTTAGCTAAAAGGCCAAGACCTTGCACTGACAGATAGAGTAACGACACTAATGGCAGCAAATGAACGGAATAATGCACAACGAAATGAAAAAAAGTGCTGAACAGAGGGGAGCACAAAGTGTCGGACACAGTAATCAACCGAGTGTTACACAACATAAACAACAAAGTGACAGATGGTCAGACGAATAGAGTGAAAGCTAGAGTGACGAACCTGATGACAGGCAATGAACGAGGTAACGGACAACATAACAAAGTGGTGAACAGTCAATGGTAAAGAGTAACAAACAGAGTAACGCAAAGAACAAAGTGACGGACAGGGGGAGGCACAAAGTGACAGATAGAGTAAAAAAACCTCCTAATCATATCCAATGAAAGGAGTGACGAATAATGCAACGAAAACAGTGAAGGAAAGATGGACACATCGAGTGAAATATAGAGTAACTGACCTAATGACAAGCAACGAACCGAGTCACGGACAAAATAACAAATAAAATGGTGAACAGTGGTACGAAAAAAAGTGACGGATAGAGTAACGAACCGAGTGATAGACAACTCGACGAATGCAGTGACGGACAGTTCGATGCATAGAGTGCCGGATAGAGTAACGAACCTAATCATAAGAAACAAATTGAGTCAGGGACTACATAACGCACAACGTGACGGAGAGTCGAACGCATACAGTGAGAGGCAGAATAACGGACCTAACGACAAAGGTAACGGAGAAAACTACGAATAATGCTGAATAGTGGTACTAGGGTTTTTTACCGCGCCTAATAAACCGGTATTGTCCGGGCCTTTGGGTCTGGATTTACGCCGGTCTATTGGGGGTTGCCGGTCCTGTGCAGTTCTAGGAGGTGCACCCTCCCAGGCTTAGGAGTAAGTTTATTGCTTACTGTCTGAGGCGCCCCTACCGGGGAATGCCGACGGGGCTGCCTGGGCAATTTTTAAACAGCCAGAATGCTCAAATTCTCGAGCGCTGGTTCTTTCCCACTTTCCCGACCTTGTGTCACATCTTACCTTGTGGGAGGAAGATAAATAGAAGTGGTACTAAAAGAACGACATATATAGCAACGAACATATTCACAGACAGCGCAACAGAGTAACGGACAACGGGGGGGGGGATAAAGTGACGGATATAGTAACGAACCGAGTGACGGACAAAACAGGAGGATTGTGTATCGAACCTCGAACCTCGACACCAACTTAACCGCCAACGCATAGATGAGTATGTAAATACTTGCTGCTGTTAGCTAAAAAAATGCCTCGATTCATATGGCCTGAAACACAACTGATTGTCCCAAGTAGAGTGTAACAGTTAAAGAATTTGCATACGCATTGACGAAAGCATCAACTTTTGTTTCCGTAATGGCGCCCGACAGGCACACACACACACGCATGCGCAACGTGTGGCTGTTATCTCTGAACAGGTGAGCCTCTTTCTTCACCCAATGAGCACAGAAACAATCTCAAGGTTACCCTGATTTTAGGGGCTAGACACGCGAGGCGGGGGATCTATAAACCAAAAGGTCACGTAAAGATACACACATAAGTTCACATTTGTTATCAATATAATAAAATTGTCGAAAAACATATCGGCTGCCAATTTTTTAAAAGTTGGACCTAAATAGCATTTCAGATGACTTTCAGTCTGATTAGCCAATTTTCATTTGTAATTCTTGTGTCATGTTTATTGGCAATAAAATAACGTATTTCACTACAATTTATTTTAAAAAAATACTTAATCTAGTTTGACACATTGCTAATACGGAAACAATCTTAAATAATCACCTAAAAATAAAAATCAGCTAAAGATAATAACGCTTATTCGTTTAGTAAGAGTTAGAGTTCTTTATTTGATTTTATTAAAAAAATAAGAATAAAGGTATTGTTATAGAACAGAACAATATTTAGAAACATATTTGAGCTTAATGGATCCTGGGCAACACCGGGTCGGTTCAGATTGTATTTTATATAATAAAATTGTCAGACAGCACATCACCTGCTTGTGGCAATTCATGTTTAAACGTAACTTTTTAAAATTAACTTTAAAAAGTATGTTATAACTTGAAATTAATATAATGATCAAATTATATCATAATTTCTTTATCTGAATTGGAAATCAATCTGTCATCACCGGCCAGTGTCTGGACGACTCAGATCAGATATTTGAGGATACTATCATTTATCTATATAATAAAATGGTCAGAAAACATATCATCTGTCTGTGGCAAAAACGTAACTTTTTAAATTAACTTTAAAAATATGTATGCTATAATTTAAAAAAAAATTATTTAATTAATATAATGACAAAACGATACGGTAAGTAAATTAATTAAACTTCACAGAAAAGGGGGAAAAGTCTACTTCGTAAAGTTACTCCAATGATTCTTCTTCTTCTTTCGTGTGAATCAGATAATTCTGGTGTTGGCATTAGTTTCCCCGATGTTTTTCTAGTCAGAAATCTTTCTGGAAAGACATCGGGTACTTACGGGAAGGACCACGAGAAGGTTGCAAACATCCCTAAGTGACAGTGGTACCGACTGGATTCGAACTTGGAACGTGTCGATATCCACTTAACCACTGTCATGATAGTTCTTAAACATTTCATTTCAAGCTTGCCCTCATGCTCTGCCAGTATAATCCATGTGTCACATGCATATACAGCAATGGGAACTATAAAATCATTTTAAAGTTACAATGCATTTACTGAATTATTTTTGCGTATAAAAACACATTTTTACCCCCGATTTTAATGAAGTTCAAATCATAATTACGTTACAAAAAATAAATTAAATTACTACAATTCGATCATCTTAAGATATTCTATTTGGAACTTAATTCCACAAATTACAACTTTTCTAAGCCTATAACTTCAGTCGGGTAATTTCAATTTACACACACTTTCTTTTCTATATCAATTTGATTTTGATTGCTTTGAATTATTTGGGGATCTGGTCTCATGCAGTTATTAAAGTTTTTCATGTGTCTCTCATCAATATTCCAGCGAGTATTGATTTACTGCTCTCCAGGAGTTAGGCACAAGGCCAGTTTTTATCTTACTCCCACAAGTAAGATGTGACCCAAGGTCGGGTCGGGAACTTGGGGTTTAAAAATTGCCTGGGCAGCCCCGTCGGCATTCCCCGGTAGGGGCGCCTCAGGCAGTAAGCAATAAACTTACTCCTCCTCAAAGAGGGGAGGCGAAGCCTGGGAGGGTGGACCTCCTAGAACTGCACAGGACAGACCCATAGACCGGCGTAAATCAAGCCCCGAAGGCCAAGACAATACCAGTCTATGGGGTGAAGTAGCCATCGGAACAGATACTACACTTTGATCTTAGCCAAAAAGCCAAGAGACAATAATTTACTCCTCTCCAGGAGTTAGGCACAAGGCCAGTTTTTATCCTACTCCCACAAGTAAGATGTGACCCAAGCTCGGGTCGGAAAGTGGGGGTTGAAAAGTCAGCGCCCGAGAGGTGAGCACTCTGACCATCAAAAATTGCCTGGGCAGCCCCGTCGGCATTCCCCGGTAGGGGCGCCTCAAGCAGTAAGCAATTAACTTACTCCTCCCCAAAGAGGGGAGGCAAAGCCTGGGAGGGTGGACCTCCTAGAACTGCACAGGACAATCCCATAGACCGGCGTAAATCAAGCCCCGAAGGCCAAGACAATACCAGTCTATGGGGTGAAGTAGCCATCGGAACAGATACTACACTTTGATCTTAGCCAAAAAGCCAAGAGACAATATTCCAGCGAGTAGCCAATAACATAACAAATATTTTCTGTTATTTCAATAAACAATCGATCAAATAAAAATAAAATGAAACAAATAATAATCTGCAGGTCACGTAGAAGCAAGAAATAATCACAAGAAATCCTAGACGTTGCGGGATGGCATCATAATACACATGGCGTTACCTCGGATGAATAACGATTTCACCTTTTTTTTTCCCTTGAAAGTTTTGAAGGTCGCACTCTTCAATTGTGGCTTTCTTGCATTTGAAGGTCGATGTTGGCAGAATGTGAGATGACTCAACTTATAAGAATCGGTAGCGACTAAACCAAATCTCGTCACTTGTGTTCAGCGAGACTTTGATTGGTCAAACGAGACTTCACATGTCGAGTAAAGGTCAGATTTCTAAGTGCGATTTGGCAAATTCAGCGCTACCTACGCCCGAACTTCCCACCAGGATGACCCCAAAATTGCTCGATGTGTGTGTGCGTGTGTGTATGGGGGGTGGGTGGGATAATTCCAAAACTCATGGAAACCTCGCTCATAATTTTAAAATATTTGGTACATCTTCAGTGAAACATGCCAAATAAAAATCAAACAACGGGAACACGTTAGTAGATACTTACTTGTGATGAAAAAAGTAGGGTTCACCAAAAGTTTTGAAAAATAATTCAGTAGATTTATAATTATCTAAGAAATTAACATTTCAATAATATGCGTGAATTTAAGTTGGATTGACGCCATTTTCATTCTTTATTTCAAAAGAGTTCTGTCAGGGGAGGCAATCAGTGCTAATCAGTGCTAATCAGTGCCATTACGTAATACTTTTCCAGAAATGGCTTTTAATTTCCTTCGAAAATCAACCGTAATAACTTAAATTTGGAAGATTTTTTAAAACTAGAGATGTGCCCAAATAAATTAACTTAACCCTAACCTAACCCTAACCTAACCCTAACCCTAAAACCCAACCTTAAAGTAACCCTAAACTTCTTTTATTATCTTATTTTAAAAAAGTGTGAATTATCTCTCTTGAAATTCATGACAATGACGGAAAATGGCGATTGCTACGTACGATTAAAAGTTGAATTTCTTAAATAATAAAAAAAAAACTACTGGATTATTTTTCGTAAATTTTGGTGTACGCTATATTTTTCCATCACAAGTAAGTATTTTCTAAAGTATTCTTGTTATTTTAATTTTAACTAGCAGTAATTATACCTCAGATGTCGAGTTGGAGAAGCACCAAATATTTTGTATATAAAATTAAACTACAAACTATACTGATTTGAAATAAAATATCGTCACTTGTTTTACTTGGCAGTTAATGTTAACTTTAAGGGAATTCTAACAAAATGCTGTTCGGCACTATTTCAACACACCTTATTATCGTCTAAAACTATCATATGTAATGTTATTATAACAAAATTACGTTTACTTTAATTTAATAGAAATTATTTTACCAGTTGTGTTGTGTACGCTAATTGGAGTAGATTACAACATGACTTCTTCTGTTTCAAACAAACATGGCCGCTGTGATGCGATGTATTATGGGAACAAATAAATTTGTGGAAGATTGCAAAGTTTGTAGAATATGGACTTATTTTGCACATACGTTGGGTAAAGTATGGTTAATATTAACTTTAGTTCCCTATTCTACAAACATTACTTGAAAAAAGTTATATTTGATCGCTGTATCAACGGTATTACATTGTAGAGTTGTTGGTTAAGTTGAATGCCGAGATGAGAGATAGCCATTTTGTTGAGTCGGCCGTGTCTGTATTTATCTGACTGAGTTGACTTGAAATGAAGAAGGGGAAAATAGGGTCACCAAGTTCTAAATAAAATACCAACAACTTCTCTACAATAAAAAAAACAACTTCATTTAACAGGAACATAGGAATATAAGCCAAGAAGGCAAGTTGGTTCGGCAGGCAGGCACGTATTAGTGTAAAAATGAAAATGAGTTCAGGTTTTATAACTCATCTAAACGACGATAAGAGACGAGTCAGAAATTTGACATCCTGTGATGTCTACATCTCATTATATTTGGTGCTAAACTCTCTGGACTGAAACAGAAAGCTGAGTATGCACAGAAGTGTATAAATAATGCCCACGTCGCTAGCAAAGTCTGAACATAACAGCGCACGCGCAAAAAATTACATGTAAAATACAACAGAATAGAGTTCACTCATGTAACTGTTAGAATATACTAGAACAACACCCGTGTTTATTCTCTGGATGTTTATATATAAAAATATAGTTAAATGCGGAATTTTCCACATAATGTTAGATTAAGCAGAAAAGTGGAAAATTCCATTAGAAGTTAAAGATTAGAATTAGGGCTACGTGTTAAGATATGACGTCATGGATCTGACTGGATACTTGGCGAAGAAGAGAAAAATATCTTCCTCTTTGGTAGGTGAGCTGACTGGGGTCGGACACGTTTTTTCCTAGCTCTGTCTTCGCCATCCCATCCCACTCGTGGGGAGCGGACAATGGGAAGCCTACGTAATGTATAATCTTACATCACTGTAAGAGGATAACACATCAAAGAGCATGACGCAATCGAGCAAGTGCGTTGTTGCCGTTTTTTTTTGTTACATTATTACAGCCACAAAGAAAACAAAGTAAAAGATCAACATCTCTGGGACGGCAACTACTCTACCACTAGTACAGAAATACGTCACTGTCTATTCAGCTAACTACTTACAACGAGTCAACGATAGACTCAGCTGTTTTCTGCTAACGAGAAGATTGCAGCTGTCTGGTGGGGTGAATAGAGTTCTCCCATTGAACGTTACCAACGGCCTATTGGTGTCACGTGACGTTACACAGGACACCCTCTTTCATCTGTCACCACGTGTCTTTGGTCGAGAAGATGTGAACACAATAACATGATAATGGCATCTCAAAGCTTTTATTTTAACATAGCAGACACTTTTTTGACGTGAGCCGAACTTATAAACTGCCGTTTTGATTTTCAACCAACTTCATCCACACCGACCAGGGGTCCTTACGAGCTGTGAGGCTTTTTATCCTATTTATCATACCAGCCGAGGTTTGTATTAACATTAATCTATCACCGAAATGACTTTGTAATATGATGAACCTTACATTTTATTGTTTGTCTGGTTAATCCTAAGTGTCAGATGCAAGGGAAACAATCCAATTAAATTTCTTGTTTGTCGTCGAGGGCAAAGTTGCATCCATTGGCATAAATAAGCATGACAGTTTGTTTTAGTTATAAAAATAATGCCTTTTATTTCTTAGTTAAATTCATTTATAAATGAACATACTAGTTTTTGACCTGCGTCGGTTGTGTCACACAGACCCTCTTTTCTTCTCCACAAATCTGTATGTCTATCAGACTCTCTTCCTTTTCCCAGCACCAACAGTGGACTTGTTAAAGTATATTTGTTTACGTCATCGACATCAGCCCTGTAACCCGATTCTCGATCACAACTTTCTCAGACAATACCACCCTTTTGTTGATTGTGCTTTTCGACCTACTAACGTCCTGGATCAGGAATGTTTTCGCCGTGTTCATTTAAAAAAAAAATAATTGTTGTTCTTTTGTTTGTTTTATTTTGATCTTAAATCCGTCTGCCGACAACCCACGTTTAAAACCCGCCCCCTGTCTAATAATATTACACTACAGGCTGACTTTTTGTCAGAATGAAGTATGGGTTGTATCGGTCCTAGAGGGTGCATCATTACGAGGAATGATTTCCCCCTTCGATAGGTTATAGCGGAAGAATACTGGTGGGTCTGTTTTAGGCTACTTTTGTACCGAACCAGAGTGCCCCCTCGGATGAGCTGATTTCCCACCGTGTTCCGCATCTTGCTGTGGTGAAAAGCAAGTATATAGCGTCCTTAATATACGCCCGTATAATTCGACGGTCTACGAGGAAAAAAGAGAACGACCGTTGTCAGCCAGCTCTCGCCGTGACGTCATACACGAGATCACGTCTCCCTCTTTCTCTCAATAGTACAACATGGGCACCTCATAATTATGCAACTTGAATGCAGGATATTATGTAACGAGAATGGGGGGGGGGGTATTTGATTGTTATTCTATCTTGGAGATCGGCCGGCAGAAATTCTCGGCGGGGTAAGAAAATGAAGCCTCGGTAGGTGGGTTGGCTGGCTCGGTGGATATTTCTGGGTCTGCGATGCCAGCTGTTAAATTCTGAAACAGGGTAAATTCTTTTGAAGATAAACATTACCGAACAGCACGTGAAGTTACGTTTTTAATTGTTACAGAACAGGAACGGGACCATTCTTAAGATGCGTCTATTCAATCTACGCGTTTAACAATGAAAATGTTATTTCAAACTGAAGCGTGACAGATGTACCGACGGACAGAGTCTCTTATTGAAATCCGTGGTAATTTCTAAAAATGTCATTTCAAACTCAAGCGTGACAATCCGACTGATACACATAGTCACTTACATATAGAAACTTGAACGCACCTAAAATAACATACGTCCATTCCAATGACGCGCTTAGCAATAGAATTGCTACTTCAAACGTACACGTGACAGACAGACAGATAAAGTTTCTTGTAGATATGTTTGAACGCATCTTAGACGACATGCGACCATTAAATAAGCACGCTAAGCACTGGCAAAACTATTTACTAACTTAAACGTGGCCGACCTACAAAAATGCTATTTCGAACTTAAGCGTGACAAACCAACAAAAATTCTATTCCAAACTTTAGCGTGACAGACTGATAAAAATGTTATTTTTAATTTTAGCGTGACAGACAAACAAAAATGCTATTTCGAACTTAAGTGTGACAGATCGACGAAAATTTTATTTTTAACTTAAGTGTGACAGACAAACAAAAATGGTATTTAAAACTTTAGCATGGCAGATCGACGCAAATTCCATTTCGAACTTAAGCGTGACAAACCGACACAAATAATGTTGCAAGTGTGACAGAACGATGAAAATGCTATTTCGAACTTAAGCGTGACAGACTAACGCAAATGCTAGTTCGAACTTAAGCGTGACAGACCAACAGAAATACTATTTCAACCTTAAGCGTGACAGACTCACTAAAATGCTATTTCGAACTTAAGCGTGACAGACCAACAGAAATACTATTTCAACCTTAAGCGTGACAGACTCACTAAAATGCTAGTTCGAACTTAAGCGTGACAGACTGACGCAAATTCTATTTCGAACTTAAGCGTGACAGACGAACAGAAATACTATCTCAACCTTAAGCGTGACTGACTCACTAAAATACTGGTTCGATCTTAAGCGTGACAGACTGACGTAAATGCTATTTCAACCTTAAGTATGACAGGCGGACGCAAATGCTATTTCAAATTAAGCGTGACAGACCAAAGTAAATGCTATTTCGAACTTAAGTGTGACAGACTGAAGAAAATTGGATGGATTGAACCTAGCACAGAGGCGTTTTGATGCATGTAAAATCCCCTGACTTACGACCTGTTATTTCGTCATTTGACAGTTGGAATTTACGGTGAATTTGTGTCTAGCAATACGAGTTAGAAACCTCAGTCTATTGTTGTTCTATTATATTTCGACTAAATTTGTTTGTACTTTTACTGTATACTAGCAAGGCTATCCGACGTTGCCCGGGAATGAGAGTGGTTCTTATATATTAGAATATGAAAGCTAAACATGTAGCAAATAAATTTGTTAATCCAAATAGTTAAAATGAAAAAAAACAAACATAAATTCCTGAAAATCGTCCGGATTAATTAATAATTACCATCATTGATTCATTGTAAGATCTTACTCAAGAAAAGTTGTGATGGATCTTGTTACAGGGCTTTGTTATAAAAACAAATAAAATAAAATAGAATAAAGTAAAACGTCATATTTACTTCCTATGACATAATTGTATATTTTCAAAAGATTTTCAAAAGATTTAGTCAACGCCTCAATCATTAATTTAGTCCCTGGCGACTCGGATGAAATCGGAGAAGAATTTGAATGGCATCATAAAATTCCTTGAAAATGTTAACTCTTATTGAAACCAATTTATAATGTTCTACTTGTTCACATGTCGATTTCTATAACAACCAAATAAACATAATTACTCTTTTTAAAATACAGAGTATAGCGCCTGATCGTCTTGACTACTCGTCTAGTATATATATATATATATATATATATATATATATATATATATATATATATATATATATATATATATATATATATATATATCGAATCGTGCGACCGGTAGTGAATAGTCATATCTCTATGCTGATGAGTCCTGATTGAAAAGGGACGAAACGTATACGTACATAGATATAAACAACAACAAATATTTTATATTTGTCGCTCCTCGTAAAACAAGTAGAGCACTCTAAATGGTAGTACAAACACAGCATGACGTCACTTGCTTTATATGCATCATTCCTTCTTTAATAGAAGTAGAATGCCTCGACATCAAGTCGCTTTTATATGTGTTAAATTATCATTGTTTATCGGCTATTCAACTAGTGGGCGCGCGGTTAACGACGTTGGATGTAAATTGAAAAATACTTGTAATCCAGGGTTTCGAATCGTGCGACCGGTAGTGAATAGTCATATCTCTATGCTGATGAGTCCTGATTGAAAAGGGACGAAACGTATACGTACATAGATATAAACTGCAACAAATATTTTATTTTTATATATATATATATATATATATATATATATATATATATATATATATATATATATATATATATATATAAGAGTGCAAAAATATATGTTTTAGCATATACCTTCTGTTCTTTATGCATACCAACCTCTTCCAATTGAAAGCTCAATGATTGTCAACTTGTAACACTAGAGCATAGACATATATTTTGTTACATTCCAAAAGCCAAGATCTTTTTTTTTTATTATTTTACGAAACATTTTTCAAGTGAATCATTTTTGGTACAATTTTACGGTTCCGTTCCGTTCATCGGGGGACCAATTAACATTTGTATTTCAATATTGGATCTTTCCATCTCTAAACTCATTGGAAAGACGAAAAAGTTTCCACTGCTAAACGAAACAGAACGGTAAAATTGTACGGAAAGTGATTGTTTTGAAAAAATATTTCGCAAAATAAATAAAATCTTGGCCTTTGGAATGTAAAAGAATCTTGTTATAAGCTTCCTTTTCTGGGTTGAGCTTTTTCGTAAGAAAATCGCCAACTGCCACTAATGCATAACTCATTTCGTAAAAGCAATTCGATCTCCCGGCACTTGACAATGTTTAGATTTCACTTACATTCAGCCAGTGTCGGTAGGAGTAGAGGCGCCGACTGTAAGCTCGGCGGTCGAGTTTCGATCCCGGCTGGAGGCAGATGGAGGGACTAGCTTGTTTATTTGTACCGAAGAGCTGTGATACAGCGAAACAGTCTCTCTCTCTCTCTCTCTCTCTCTCTCTCTCTCTCTTTCTCTATCTATATATATATATTTAAAGAAGTAAGGCTACCATCATTTGTAAAAAACACTTTTTTCAACCGTTTTTTGTTATTTTATAATTTTATCATTTTATAATTTTGTGATTTTATAACGCGTTTCGAGCATTCGTGCTTACTCTCTTCATATATATATTCCATTTGAAAAAAAATGTTTTACTTTTAACAGTTTGATGTTTTTAAGCATGTCCGCGTGTATGTGTGTGCGTGCGTGTATGCGTGCCTGCGTGGGTGTATATGTTTTCATAGTTTTTGCTTCTCTGGGTCAAAGTTATTTCTTTTTTTAAGTACGTGTGATTTTGACTTTTATCTTTCCGGTCATCTTCGTGTGGGGCAATTGAGTAGACTTTATTCAGAATGCTTAATGTTGGTCTCCAAATTTTATTACTTTGTCGGTACTCTGCATTTGTGCGTGTGTGGCTAGCTATGGTCAGCGACCCGCGCGTACACATGTGCGTCTGCCTCCGTTCATACATACATATACCCAAATACACACATACATACACACACACACATATATATACATATATATATACATATATATATACACACACCAATATATATATATATATATATATATATATATATATATATATATATATATATATAGAGAGAGAGAGAGAGAGAGAGCGGAAATAAATGTCAGGAGGAACAGACCTGTATATATGTAGAATTCCATTGGACACTAATAGAGGGACACAGAGAAGCAAAAAACTATGAAAACACATACACCCACGTTGGATCTGCACTGATGTTGCATTACCCTCTACTCTATTCCCCCCTCTCTCCCTCTCATATATATATATATATATATATATATATATATATATATATATATATATATATATATATATATATATATATATATATATATATATATATATATATATTAGAACAGCCTATGCGAGTTAACCAGCGTTTCGATGTTAATACATAACTACGGGCTTGTGAGATCAACTAAATATTTGATATTAAGTTGATCTTACAGCCCCGTAGTTATGTACTAACATCGAAACGCTGGTTTACTCGCGTAGGCTGTTCTAATGTTTATATACAGTTATGTATTTATACAGATCTACTTTGTAATCAAAACTTTTGAAAAAGTATTGGTTTTAAGTTCATTTTATACAATATATTTAGACTTAATTTTGAAACGTTCGAAAACAAGAAAAATATATATACTATTTATTTTGGAATATAATTTAAATGTAATTTAAGTGATATATATATATATATATATATATATATATATATATATATATATATATGTGTGTAAGTTAGAACAACATCCGTATGATCGGTTTCAGATCTGAGAAATTCAGACCTTCGTCAGCGGAGTCGTTCGGCTTAATGAATGAAAAAAAAGAAGAATATATATATATATATATATATATATATATATATATATATATATATATATGAAGTAACAAAATGATGACGTCATCAATTAAAACAAAAAAGATGGACGAACCGTGACCAAAATGCTCACAAGTAGTCAGCTCACGGGTCGTCCTTGTTTACAGTGACGATATATATATTTATTACGTCATCGAGAATCTCCTCGATATCTCCCACCCCTTGACATCACAAAACGATGATGTCATAAATGATCTCTCCGATGTCTCTCACTTCTGTTTTAAATTACCTTGTCCAAGTTAGCCATGCTTATGACGGCTGTGAGCCAGAAACACGTGTCCATTGGTTACTTTTATGTACCTATAAAAATTAATAATATATATATATATATATATATATATATATATATATATATATATATATATATATATATATATATATATTAGCGAAAAATACATCCAATATAGTTAAGGGCGACTAATAATACAATCTTCTGCATTTTTATCACTTAGGAAGTGAAACAATTGATATAGTTGTATAATAAAAAGAAACAAACCCTACAATCACTAATTACAGCAATTACATGAAAATACATGAAATATTTAGGTGATAAAAATTGTACATATTTCCAGGCAGTGTGTCATGGTCTGAAGGTAAATCTCTAGACATCAATATCGAAGGTTCGATCCTTGTCCAAGTTGGCCCGAAACACGTGTCCATGGATTACTTTTATGTACGTATAAAATTAATATATATATATATATATATATATATATATATATATATATATATATATATATTATTTTATGTATCCACATATAATATTATAAGGAGATATATTATATATCGATTTTAAATATTTACTTTAACAGTGAGTAGAGATAGGTAATAAGTTATGAAAATATATTTATAGAAATCCCGTGGGAATTGTTAGGCTTAAGTGTATGGATTTTTTTACTGTGTATTTTTATATATTTACGTGATGTTTAATCTAGTTAGTTAATCAATCATATTCATTGTTATTCCCTCCTACGGGTTAATGTTTTTATTAGCTAATGGCAGGGCTTCTATTAAGCAAAGGTTTGGCTGACCATTACTTGACCTCTTCGTATTTTGTTTTGTTTTGTGTACGGTGACGCACACCTTTTGTGAATGTTTCAAATTAACAGGTGGCTTTATTTTAACACGTGCGTGTTGGAATAATTTTATTTCTATTTTTATTATTCGTTGCTATTTTAGGTATTGGTTTAGTTTAATTTTTTATTAAAATTTTTATGCATTGTAATCTTCAATTAAAGTTCTTTCTGTGTATACAGTTGTTTGCTATTTCATTTCTACAGTTTAATAAGCTTTGGGGGTCTTTAAATTTTAGAATTTCAAAGTTCTCATTCAAACATAATCTACTCGGGTCGTTTAAATTTCTACATATACTGGCATGTCGTACTATTTTCCACTCGATTATTGGCGAGCAACCGTTTTCTTTGAGTCTCCAGTGATGATTCACTAGTGCGATTTTTATTCGTCGTTTTTTGTTATTGAATGTTCTTTTATGGTCATAATATCCATAAGAGCATTAGGTTAAAAGTAATTATGTATATCTGAATAGCTCAGTAGGTAAGATAGCTAGCTGACAACATCAAGGTTACTGTTAAAATAATCTCTCTCTAATATTATGTTGCATATGATGCTATCCCACACTCTAACCCAGGCAATGCTTGGCAATCTTGCTAGTATATATATATGCACAGGGTAATCTCCTAAACTAATGAGTGGAGCTTATATATAATCTAGGTAATAGGGCGAGTAATACGAGCACATTATTTTTTATAAATATTAACATTTTGGTAGCGCATATATATATATATATATATATATATATATATATATATATATATATATATATATATATATATATATAATGGTAATAATCCAGGTGAAAAATATCCACAGGGTGGTAATCCAGAGAATTTTAACCGGGTTTATAAAAAGTGCTCAATATCAAAAGAGAGCTTTATATATGATAATTTTATTTACACAGACATGTACAAAATCTGCGACACTGGCATGTCGATGTTATCGATCAACAGTTACTGTAAACTGAGATCTCATCAGGCAGAGTTAGAATCCGATCTTAACCTCAGATCATATTTGGAGAGAATGAAATGGAGGGATAGAGAAAGAGAAGAAGAAGAAAAGAAATTTAACATTACAAAAATTGAGGCCGTTAAAAAATTAAAATTAAAAATCTAAAAAATCTAAAAACAAAAAACAAAAAATCTAAAATCTAAAATCTGAAACAAAAAGGGCAAATAAACAGCAAATACCAAGGCCTGTAACTGCACAAACAAAAAAGAATGCCCATTGCAACATAATTGCCAAATAACCCAATCAGTATATCAAGCAACCATCTCTACTAAAGAAAACCCAACCCTGAAAAAATTCTACATAGGTATGGCTGGTAATACCTTCAAAGAAAGATATACTGGATATAAGTGTTCTTTTAATAACCCTACATATCAAAAAAGAACCTCACTTTCTATGTATTACTTGGAACTATACAACAATAACCTATCACCAGCAGTAACCTGGAACACAATTAGAAAAACTAGCACCTGTGGTTCCCTAAACTCACCTTGCTACCTTTGCTTAACAGAAAAACTTGAAATAATTAAATTTAGTGATAGGGGCAAACTTCTAAACAAAAAACAAGAAACATCAATTAACTGTAGGTATAATAGATTACACCTTCTTAGTAATACACTTATAACCCCTTAGGCTGTTACTATATATAAAAAAAAACTTCACCTACCCATCAACTGATAATTTTGTCAACACAACTATCATCTTATACCTTTTTTATTAATTATTATTATTATTATTTTTATTAGTAGTAGCATTATTGTTTGTAGTATTATTATCAGTAGTATTATTTGTAGTAGTACTATTAGTGGTATTATTATTATTATTATTATTATTATTATTATTATTATTATTATTATTATTATTATCATACCCACAACGATTAACACTAATTGTCATCTTCTGTATTTTTCTTTACCCTCAAATACCCCCTTATATGTTTATCCATTTATTGATTAATATTTCTATATCTTTAGATTATTTTTAGATTATCATTATCAATTATTTATAACTACTATTATTAATATTTTAAACTTAATTATTATTTGACATTGAATTATTTTTCATTTCTGTAATTTTATCAAGATAATTATTGTTGTTAGTGGTGGCATCATGTCTGATGTTACTACCATAGTTATTGTTATTTGCGGCAGTGAAATTAACAGTATCACTACTATTAATAATATTGATATTGCCATGTTTTACCGTTACCTGACTTTTGCTTCCACTGCCATTGATGATAATAACGATAATGTCATTATCTATAACTTTATTATGGAGGAGGGAGCATCCCCAGCGCCCTATACATAAGCCGCTGACTAACAGGTCCGACGTCGGCAAAATCCTGATCTGAAAAGAATGAGCAAACCGGAAAACGGAAGTCACTCTACTCATGACATGACCATCTCCTTACACAGAGAAAAGTAGGCAACTCGTGCCCGTTCTTTTACATCATCCAACTTTTGGTCGTCTAGATTCACTAGGAGTTGTTGGCTTGTCGCTGATACTGCTACTATCACAGTCGCTGTCGAGTCGGAGTTAGCTATATTGCTACTACTACCATTTCCCTCGTTGCCGTCATTGTGATGATGCATCGCAATGTCGTCTGACGGCGAGTCTGCGGGGGGAAAAATGCCGGCCGTATCGCTATGCTCGTGGCGACAAAATTTTCCCGAGTTAAAAAAAAAATGCATCTTTCTTATACAGCTTGCCAGCTGCTTCTAATAGCATGCCATCAATGTTACCTGATTGGTTCACAGAAATGACGATGTGCGTAGAGGGACGGAATGTTGTCTATCCCTGTCAGATGCGCTGAAGCTGTCGAATGGTTAACATCCAGTTTTGTTATTCAGAGTGCCAAGTTGTATCGGGACAAGACATTATAAATAAAATAAAGTAAAACGTAATCTTGGATTATTATGGATGTCCAGCGCGAACAAAGACTTCACGATATCATTGTAAAACTATTCTGGTACAAATGCAGAATAGTCATCTAGAAAAATAACAGGAGTTCCCAAAGTTTTGCCGACAAATGACGGAATTTGCTGAGATATGCAGACGATAAATTGTGTAAACGAATATTTGGAAAACCCGACCTTTTTGCCAGTTTAATTTCTAGATTTCTGATCTGTACCCGTTCTCCAGTAAAAAAACATCACTCACCTCCTCCTCCTCCTCCTCCTCCTCCTCCTCATCATCATCATCATCATCATCATCATCATCATCATCATCATCATCATCATCATCATCATCATCATCATCATCATCATCATCATCATCATCATCATCCTCCTCCTCCTCCTTCTTCTTCTTCTTCTAATATTTTGTAAATATGCTTAATTTTAATTTATCGGCCTCCGTTCTCCATTTGCAGTCTTCCTTTCCACCCCACAAAAAAGCACTGAAATCCTATGTAACCCTAACCCTAACCCTAAGCTAACCCTAAGTCCAGGTAGTAACAGACCTACCCAAAACAGATCTAAAGAATAATCAATGTAAAAACTAAAAACGATTTATTGGCCTCCGACCTTCATTTGCAATGCCCCCCCCCCCAAAAAAAAATTGAAAAAAAACAAACCCTACAAACATTGCCCTCTTCTGGGTAATCAAGAAAAATAAACAATAAATTGTTCGCAAAAAAAGAAGTTTGTTCTATTTGCCAAAGGTTCGGGTAGGTACTACGTCAAGACTCGGAAATCTCCGTAAGTACTGAAATTCTTAGATGACTATCTTGCACAAGCACCAAAATTCTAATACAAAATTAATACCAAAAATTAGAACCTCGTAAAATCTTTCTTGAGAAAATTTGTTTTTGATCTTGGTATAGAGCTTTCTTTCAAATGCATCACCAGGCAGGCAGACAGACAGACAGACAGACAGACGGACACAACATATAGTATAAATAAAGATGGAATAATTTTATGAGAAAGTTAAATAAAACTGTCATAGTTAAGCAGTTTTTAATTACCATGTGTTTTTATCACCAACCCCCAAGATTCGTGAATTGAGGACAAAGCATGTCAGAATGCGTTAATTTGTTTTGATGACACACGCTTAGAAGAAACAGTAAAAGAATCTGAATTTGTTTATTTGTTTATAGGGACGACATTTTATATTGCATGTTTGTCTTCTTTATCGTCTACAGTTTCAGTTGCCCTATTGTTTACAAAAAAGAAAGTTTTGGTTGAACACTTTACTTACTGTAGTCCCTATTTACGTGTCACAAGATAGGTTCTTAATGTAAGGCATACCCAACCAGTGGCGTGCGGGCGGGGGGCATCCAAATCGGGGAAAGGGCATCTAATCATTTTCAAACTATCACCTTTTTCTCATATTATTTCTAAGCTCTGGGGCTTATACGAGTCTTTGGGGCATACAATAAAGGAGTTGGCCCCGGACATCATCAAGGCATCACCAGATCTCTGTACGCCACTGTATCCATATCTCCCCAAAAGATGCAGTCTAGATGGGACAAAAATAAAATATTCTCTTATCCAAGAAGGATTTCTCGTCCTCTGACTGAAGACAGGACAGATTCTACATTTTGATTCTAGCTCGAAAACCTGAAAGTTTTATGCTGTGAAAAAACGTTTAACTACCATTATTCTCCTGTTAATATTAGACGCTTAAGGTCTCCTGTTTTTGTTTCACTCTTAGATAATTTACCCCCCCCCCTTTTTATTTTTTATTTATTTATTTATTTATTTTTTAAAATTTTTTACTTATATTTATTAATTTATTAATTTTCCAAAGAATGTTAAGTCTGCAATATCTTGGATTTAGTTGGTTTGTCTGGGAATTTAAACTGCATTTTACATTTTTCTTTTCTTTTAATGACTCAAAGCTTCTTTAGACTATATATATGAAACACATATTTCTTGACTTTCTCTTGCTCATAAAAAAAACTTGTTCAAATAACATTTTTTAAAATCTCTCCCCTTCTTCCCAGCGGCCATGTTAGACACAGGATCAGTTTATAGTCGAACTCCTCTCTCTGCAAAAAAGGGAGCTCTGGCCCGACTGCAAAAATAGCCTGGTCGGTCTCGTCGACATCCCTTCATCCGATAGGCAATACACCCAATCCCCTGAAAGGGGGAAACGAACGGGGTTATTTTTTCCCCATCACCGGAGACATAACATATATTAAACTTTAATTAAATCACGAACTATGAATATTCAACTGACCTCTCTTTTACACGTATGCTCTCATATTCGGATACGACAAATTCCCAAATATTTTTACATATGTAAACATTTTGTTTGACAACTTCCGGTAGCGCTATTATTTTTCTTTTCTTTCTATAAGCTGGTAAATTACAAAACGAAAAAAAAAAATGAAAATTTAAAAGTCACCACTCATTTTCTCGGTACTTGTAATGAATGGGTATCCAGAGGATTTCAGTATTTTGACGGAGAATCCCGAGTCAGTCCCCGAAATGATCGAAGCAGTTGATGATTTGAACGCCACCTTTTTTTTTTCGTTTTTTTTGTCAGCCTGAAATGTACAGCCTGTCGCAGTCCTGGTAGAGTGTGCGTGTGTCGGTCATTTACTTAGCTACCGGCATTAAATTAGAATCATACCATCCAGCTCAGATCCCTAAAGGCGGTGTAGCGACGAAAGAGTTAGCTCCCTTTAAGGGTATTCCCTTTTAAATATTCAGAGCTCTTGAGAAAAAGGGCCAGGTCTCGAGATCTCGGAAGACACATGACCATGTCCCAGTTTTCGCGGGGTTCGAGAAATCTTACTGATTTTCTTTCTGTTTCTGCTGGCCCTTCCAAGAATGAAGCCGACTTTATTTTCAGGTCTCAGACCCGGTTCTACCAGGAAGCCCCAATGCGTCGACTGCAAGTAAACCTTTCGTGTGTTCCACACTACTTCCTTATTTGAGTAACAATTATATGCGTTCAATTGTTTTGGGACATGTATTAATTGTTTGTTTCTTTATAAGGCAAACTTTGAATAAACGCACATGCATTTAACCTACTTCTTCGTGTTGTCTTTAGACGCCGACGTGTACGTGCTATAAGCCAAGTGCATGGGAACTTTTTTTCATTTCCTCGTAATACTGTACTTGTTTTGCGTAGAATGAGAATGTAAAATGTTCACGTTTTAACAGCGGTAACAGGCACCGCTGATGCCATAACATGACCCCAAAACACGAAAACAGACAATCACATTCAGTTGCAAAACATATTTACCATTACTATACACCCTTCGTAAAAAAACGAGGAAAAAAAACTATGCTCCGCCAGTGTTCACACTAATATTCATATAAAATCATAGAATTATGCCAGTCATTTCATTTTATTGTGTATGAAAACCCAATTGTGAAATATGGCAGCTAAAAATAAAATGACGGGAAAACTTTATGAAATACTTACTTGTTATTGAAAAATATTAGCGTACACCGAAAATTACGGAAAATGAGCAACTAGAATTTTAATAAAAAATAAAATGAATTTAGCGATTTTACGTTGTTATGACGCAAAGGAGAGGCTATCAGTGAGTCTTTAGTCATTAACTAAGACGGAAATCTCTGATAATGGCTAAAAAATGGCGGCGGCTCGGTACTACGATCCATAGTGTAATTTCATAAATAAAAATACTCGATTATTTTCCGTAAGTTTCGGTGTACGCTAATATTTTTCAACAACAAGTAAGCATTTCATAAAGTTTCCATGACATTTTATTTTCAACTGACATAATTCACGACCGGGTATTCACACACAGGCACCAATTTCTCATATATATATAAAAAAAAAAAAAAAAAAAAAAAAAAAAAAAAAAAAAAAAAAAAAAAAAAAAAAAAAAAAATAATAATAATAATAATAATAATAATAATAATAATAATAATAATAATAATAATAATAATAATAATAATAATAATAATAATAATAATAATAATAATAATAATTATTATTATTATTATTATTATTATTATTATTATTATTATTATTATTATTATTATTATTATTATTATTATTATTATTATTATTATTATTATTATTATTATTATTATTATTATTATTATTATTATTATTATTATTTTTTTTTTTTTTTTTTTTTTTTTTTTTTTTTTTTTTTTTTTTTAATTTTTTTTTTTTTTTAATTTTTTTTTTTTTTTACTCACTAGGAGTTCTCACACAGATCATCGTCAGTGATTGCTCACCGACAACAACCAGTGGTATTTCCTGGAGTCTGAGTGACAACAAGTCTCCCCAGACTTCCAGTGTTCTTCACCTCTTTTCGATAACGATGCGATATCGCAACAGTCTCTTACCATTGATTTCTCGCTGGTAAGGACAATTGGTCTTCTCTGAGATTTGAGTGGCAACAAGCCCCCCCCCCCAAGGTCTCAACACTCTCTGCACTTTTCCAGTGGAGGTCTGGTTTGTGCTGTCCCTCCTCGGTCTTCTCATCCTTCTCGACCCTCTACAAATATGTTGTCTGGTGTCAGCCTAGGCCGGCACCAGTTTAAAAAAAAAAAAAAAAAAAAATCAATTTTCTTTTAAATTTTTAAATTTTTTCCTTTCAATTCCTTTTCTTTTTCTTTTTGTTCTTTTCCTTTTCTCTTCCCTTATTTTAAAAAGAAAAGAATTGTTTAAATTCTTTAAACATTTTTTTAGGGGTGGGTCGTGGGAGAGAGGGGGGAGCTTATAGTTTTTCCTGTAATTTCTGTTTCTTGGTTCATTTTTGTGTAGTGATAGCTGAGGCCGGTGTAATTTATTGGAGGGGGGAGATTATGAAGTACTGTTTCTTGCAGTTTCTGTTCCTTGGCTCTTGTTGTGGTGTTCTTCGTGTGGTCTTGTTTTCTCCGTTGTAAATTCCTTGTGACTGGTTAGCCTTTGTAGCTTATGTGTGTTAGTTTCTGCATTCGAGGATTTTCCTTAAGATTGCAGCTGTTTTGATCATTGCCGTCCTTTGTATGGTTTCGATAGTCCCTTTGATTCCAATTTCTCCCAATCTTTTCTCCAGGTTTTTTGGATTGTTCCTAGTGCTCATACGATTATTGGTATTATACTAACTTTCTTCATGCTCCATATTCCTTTCAGTTCTCTGGCTAGTTCTGTGTATTTACTTCGTTTTTCCGTGTCTTTGATCTTCACTCTGTGGGCTGCTGGAACGGCGAAGTCTACGATTTTACAAGATTTTTCCTTTTTGTCTATTATAATAACATCAGGTCTCCTTGCTTGTATGAGTTTATCTGTTTGTATATCCATATCCCAGAGGATTTTGTGTTTTTCGTTTTCCAGTACTGTTTCTGGTTTATATTTGTAACATTTGTCTGCATATTCGAAATTAAATTGTTTACACAGTTCCCTGTGTATTACTTTCCTAACACAATCATGTCTGTTCTTGTATTCTTTTTGAGCAAGTTTGCTACATTCACTTTTTTTTTTTTTTTTTTTTTTTTTTTTTTTTTTGGCTAAGAAAGCATACGCACAAGCCATGTAAGATAGGCAAAAATTTAATCAGTGTACAAAAATAAATCAAGTTTTCTCTTGAAAGCACTGATAGTAGGCGCTTGGATGACCTCAGCGGGAAGCCTGTTCCAGGGGTTGACAGAACGAATTGAGAAGGATGCTTGACGCCTCTGAAGCCGAAATTTACGACAGTAGAGCTTCTGGTCATGACCTCGAAGGCCTCTGTCTGGCGCACGAGTAAAGAATTCGTCAGCGGGGAGATTGATGAGCCCATTCAGGATTTTGTAAACCAGGATGAGGTCCCCTCGCATCCTTCGAATTTCGAGCGTCGGAAGTTGAAGACGGTGGAGTCTTTCTTCATACGAGAGATCGGCAAAGCCAGAAATCATTTTGGTTGCACGCCTCTGGATGCGTTCAACATGAAGTATATCCTTTCGGAGATAGGGACTGCACGCCTCAACACCGTACTCCAGCAAAGGTCGAACAAGCGTCAAATAGAGTGGACGGAACACTTCGGCCGTCAGGTTGATGAAGGAACGTCGAATTTGAAACAAGACGCCCCGGGCTTTGCTGGACATTTCAACGCAGTGACGAGACGGTTTGAAAGAGCTATCCACTCTTACACCAAGATCAGTTGCCTGAGATACTGAGGCCATTTCATGGTTGTTCGGACCGATAGTGAAGAGCTGGGATGGTCGCGCGCCAACTGGAAGATGACTGCATTTGGCTGCGTTGAGTGGAAGGTCCCAGTCTGAGGCCCAGTTTGCAGTACAATCCAGATCGGTTTGCAGGATGGCATGATTGCGTCTTTGCGCTATGAGTTTGACATCATCAGCGAAAAGCAAAACTTTGCCCTGAAGTAAGTCTGGAAGGTCGTTGACGAACAGGAGGAACAAAATCGGGCCAAGCACTGAACCTTGTGGTACTCCGCTGCAAGCATTCGCTTCTGCTGAAGTGCATCCACTCACAGAAACTCGAAAAGTTCGTGCTTGTAGAAACGACCTAATCCAGCTGATGATGGACCGGTGAATCCTGTACCGATCAAGCTTGTGAAGGAGCAGGCGGTGGTTTACGGAGTCAAACGCCTTGGAGAAGTCCAGAAACAGGATATCCGCAGCATCGCCATCATCCAAAATCTTGGTTATCCATTCTTCCGTAAGAAGGAGGTTGGAGAGGCAGGATCGCATTGGGACGAAACCATGCTGGGTCTGAGTCAAAGATTTGGTTCGTTCAAGGTGGTTCATCAATGCATTTTTCAGGATTTTCTCCATAACTTTGCAGATGATTGAAGTCAGGCTCACGGGGCGGTAGTTAAGAGGGTCGGTTTTAGCGCCTTTCTTGAAAATGGGGCATACTGTAGCCACTCTCCAGTCCTCTGGTACGACACCGTCTGAAAGTGAGTGATTAAACAGGTCCGCTAGTGGAGTTGCCAGAACTTGCGCCAAAACACGAAGGACTGCTGGATGGATATGGTCAGGTCCTGGGCTTTTGTTGGTTTGAATGCTGGAAAGGGTCACAAAAACTTCTTGAGGAGTGACTTCAATAGCTTGCATTGGCTGAACATCATAAGTCGGCAGTGGAGGAGGTTGTTGCTCGTTGTCCACCCGGTATATTGAGGAGAACCTGTCGGCAAATAGCTCGCACTGTTTACCAGGGTCGCTAATCGTTCTTCCATCTGGAGTTCTCAACGTTGCTATACGGTTCACAAGTCTCTTGTTCCGCTTAACGTGGGCGTAGAATCTTTTACGGTTTGAGTTCACTTTGGATGCCAGACGTTGCTCATATCGAAATCTTGAAATTCTCAGCATGTACTCTGCCCTGTTTCGCTGTTCACGGTACACTTCATATGATGCATGAGTCCCAAGCCTCAAGTATTCGGCCCATGCAATGCCTCTCAGTCGCCATTCTCTTTTGATTCTGCTAGTTATCCAGGGCTGAAGGCGCCTTCGAGGAACAGTGAATGGAACAGCCAAATCAGTCGCCCAGAGAATAGCCTGCTTGGTGGCTAACCATTTTTCTTCAACTGAGGGGAGATTGGCTATGGCATTCCAGTCGATTGTCGAAGCTGCATCAAGAAGAGTGGTATGATTCAGTGCAGCATAATTGCGTATCGGCAACTGATCTGGTGATTGAGTAACAGGTTCCGTGTGTAGGATGAAATCGATGACAGCGTGATCGCTGCGCGACAAGGGTGGCTGGAATTTTACATCTGACACCGTCATATCGTATTTTGAGAACACCAAATCGAGCGTCGACGCCTGTTGACCACGAAAGCGGGTGTTTGATGCAACATGCTGGACGAGAAACTGCTCTTCAGCTGTTTGGAGAAGTTGGCAGTCAAAGTTCGAAGCGGGGTTGCATACATGGTCGCTCCATTCAATAGAGGGTGCGTTGAAATCACCAACAACCAGACAATCAACAGAGGGACTCGAAAAGTCTTCGATAGCCTTGCATAATCTCTGGTTATCGTCCTCGTTTGCTTGTGGGCTACGGTAAAGGGCGAGAATAGGAAAGGAAGATCTGCGAGTCTCTATTTGACACAGAACTGCATTGAAAAATTTTGTAGGGAGCGCATGAGGAGGCAATTCTAGCTGAAGGGGTTTCAAATGATCTCTGATGTAGACGATAACTCCACCGCCTCGGGCACCTTCGCGGTCGCAGCGAAATGATACAAAACCGGGGATGTCCACCTCGGAGTCCTCGACACAACTCTCGAGCCAGGTTTCAGTTATGACCATGACGTCTGGATTGGATTCTTGAATTCGCAATTGCAACTCGGAAAATTTGCGAAGAAGGGAGCAAGCATTGGTATATAATACTTTTAGGGCAGACTCATGGGTGGGCAGCTCATTTGATTGGCAGATTTTGGGGTGCTGGTGAGTTAGGACTCCACCCGTGTGTGGGATTGGGAGGGGGCTCTGACTATGAGAGGATTGAGCCAAAGGAACCGCTTCATAAGGCGACCGTCCTTGATGAAGAGACCCTTCTCTCCCTTCGCTTGGCGTTCGGTTAACTCGCGTTTTACAGTCCTCCGTTTTATTCTCTCCTCGGGGGAATATTCCTCTCGAAAACCCCACGTTTGGTTGACAGTGCGGATTTTGTCTCCGTTTTTCAGGAATAAGTCAGTTTGTTCACGATCGGCGAAGATGATCTTGATAGGTCTTGGTCGCTGGGACGATGGGTTGTTGTTGAGCGTACCGATTCGCATAACCTTGCGGATGTGCGCAACTTGATCGTCTGACTCGAATGTAGCACCGATGCACTGAGAAACTGCGTTTTTGTCGTGCTCTAAACGCTCTTTGTAGTCGGCCGAGGCCGATTCTTCAACCCCATAGATAACGACTGCACAATTCTCAGGCACTGGGATCTCTAGAGGGACTTTGGTTTGGTTAATATTGTGCTTATGATGACGCCCGTTTGTGGAGGTTTGCCAGGCAGCTAGGTCATTTACATTGGACCTGGCACTTTCGAGGGAAACCGTGGAGGGGTTGACACTAGCGGCCTTGATCTCGTGAGCTGGTTGAGTGGCAGAGGTTTGGTTGGCGGGCAATGTCTTTGGCTTAGAGTTCTGTTGGCTCTGCTTGGCTGCTCTCTTCGATTTCGGTGCAGCTTTAACTTTCGTGGCTTTTTTTTTCGTAGCTTTTTCGTTTGCAATTGCGTCTCCCTTTTCTTGACTTGAGGATTCAGTGACACAGGGAGGAGCTTCACAAGGAAAGAGTTCGGGTAACAGTTCTGCATGCCGAGAAGGTGGTGCTAACTGCGCTTCAACTCTCAATTTCCACCGCATTAAGCATTGCAAGTCTTGGCTGAGAGAAGTGATAAGCGAATCGCTTTCTTGTTTGGATGCGAGTAAGCAACTGAGTTGTTCTTTGAGGCGGCAGTTTTCGGAAATGAGTTCGTTCAGTAGACCCCTCAGGACATCTAATTCGCTTGCATCATCATCTTCGGTGTTGGAAGAAACACAGCGCACAGATGTAGATCTTGTAGATGCAGGCATAGTGAACTGGAATCAGAATTTGATGAGATGATGCAGAAGTGATGACTGAATAGATCTGCCGGGAGCGGATGATGATCCTCAATTGAGAAGGTATTTTTTTTTTTTTTTTTTTTTTTTTGAATTGCTTTCGGAGTTTTTTTTTTTTTTTTTTTTTTTTTTTTAGAGGTAACGTTTAGAGGTAACGTTTAATTAAATTAACTTGTAATGTACTAAAAGCATGAATTAGGTAGTAATTAAACTAGCTTGTAATGTACTAAAAGCACGAATTAGGTAGTAATTAAACTAACTTGTAATGTACTAAAAGCACGAATTAGGTAGTAATTAGACTAACTTGTAATGTACTAAAAGCACGAATTAGGTAGTAATTAAACTAACCTGTAATGTACTAAAAGCACGAATTAGGTAGTAATTAAACTAACTTGTAATGTACTAAAAGCATGAATTAGGTAGTAATTAAACTAACTTGTAATGTACTAAAAGCACGAATTTGGTAGTAATTAAATTAACTTGTAATGTACTAACAGCACGAATTAGGTAAACTAGCTTATAATGTACTAAAAGCACGAATTAGGTAGTAATTAAACTAACCTGTAATGTACTAGAAGCACGAATTAGGTAGTAATTAAACTAACTTGTAATGTACTAAAAGCATGAATTAGGTAGTAATTAAACTAACTTGTAATGTACTAAAAGCACGAATTTGGTAGTAATTAAAAACTAACCTGTAATGTACTAAAAGCATGAATTAGGTAGTAATTCAACTAACTTGTAATGTACTAAAAGCATGAATTGGGTAGTAATTGAACCAACTTGTAATATACTAAAAGCACAAATCAGGTAGCAATTAAACTAACTTGTAATGTACTAAAAGCACGAATTAGGTAGCAATTAAACTAACTTGTAATGTACTAAAAGCACAAATTAGGTAGCAATTAAACTAACCTGTAATGTACTAAAAGCACGAATTAGGTAGTAATTAAACTAACTTGTAATGTACTAAAAGCACGAATTAGGTAGTAATTAAACTAACTTGTAATGTACTAAAAGCACGAATTAGGTAGTAATTAAACTAACCTGTAATGTACTAAAAGCACGAATTAGGTAGTAATTAAACTAACTTGTAATGTACTAAAAGCATGAATTAGGTAGTAATTAAACTAACTTGTAATGTACTAAAAGCACGAATTAGGTAGTAATTAAACTAACCTGTAATGTACTAAAAGCACGAATTAGGTAGTAATTAAACTAACTTGTAATATACTAAAAGCATGAATTAGGTAGTAATTAAACTAACTTGTAATGTACTAAAAGCACGAATTTGGTAGTAATTAAATTAACTTGTAATGTACTAAAAGCACGAATTAGGTAAACTAGCTTGTAATGTACTAAAAGCACGAATTAGGTAGTAATTAAACTAACCTGTAATGTACTGGAAGCACGAATTAGGTAGTAATTAAACTAACTTGTAATGTACTAAAAGCATGAATTAGGTAGTAATTAAACTAACTTGTAATGTACTAAAAGCACGAATTTGGTAGTAATTAAAACTAACTTGTAATGTACTAAAAGCATGAATTAGGTAGTAATTCAACTAACTTGTAATGTACTAAAAGCATGAATTAGGTAGTAATTGAACCAATTTGTAATATACTAAAAGCACAAATCAGGTAGCAATTAAACTAACTTGTAATGTACTAAAAGCACGAATTAGGTAGTAATTAAACTAACTTGTAATGTACTAAAAGCACGAATTAGGTAGTAATTAAACTAACTTGTAATGTACTAAAAGCACGAATTAGGTAGTAATTAAACTAACTTGTAATGTACTAAAAGCATGAATTAGGTAGTAATTAAACTAACTTGTAATGTACTAAAAGCACGAATTAGGTAGTAGTTAAACTAACTTGTAATGTACTAAAAGCACGAATTAGGTAGTAATTAAACTAACTTGTAATGTTCACCATTTCGTTGCAAGCAAACCTGTATGGTTTTAGGTTAGATCATGCTGACCCTGAACGCGTCGTTCGAGTTGATGAACCTTCCTGTTTGGCTGAGAAGTATTTGCCTTGCATGTCTTGTATTTGCCATCACTTATTATATGATTTACTGTTTCGTCTCTTTGTTCACACAGTCTGCATTTATTGTTTTCCTGGGTTTTATCTATTTTAGCTTTAATGTAGTTTGTCCTAATCGCATTGTTCTGTGCAGCCATCAGTAAAGATTCCGTTTCTCTGTTCAAGTTTCCTTTTCTTAGCCATATCCAATTATTTGCGTTGGTTTCTTCTCTTGTGAGTCTTATGAAGCGTCCATGTAGTTGTTTTTCTTCCCATTTTTCTTTTCTTGTCTGTTTGTGTCCAGTTTCGATGCGTCCTGCGTTGTTCGTTGGGACGGTATCTGTTGCTGCGGTGATCAGCCTTTCTGTGTTCTGGTTTATGTATTTCTCCAGCTCTTTTTTAGTGTCGTCCACACAGTCTGCTATACTTACCAGTCCTCTTCCCCCTTCGTTTCTCTTCACGTAGGGTCTGTCTGTATCGTCTTTTGGATGTAATGCATTGTGCATAGTCATTAATTTTCTAGTCCTCTGATCAAGGTGCCTGAGTTCTTCTTTAGTCCAGTTTATGAATGGTCCAGAATATCTTATTAGTGATACTGCCCAGGTATTTATTCCTTTGATTAGGTTTCTGCTATATAATTTTGTTTCTAAGAGCTTTCTTGTTCTTCTCAGGTATTCTTTTCCAATCTTCTCTTTCATTTCTGTTGATTTGATTGTGTCTGCTTCCAAAACTCCCAAATATTTATAGCTCTCTTGTTCATCTAGCGCCCTCATCTGCTCTTGGTTGGGTAGTTCCATGCCGTCAGTCGTCTCCAACTTTCTTTTTTTAATCTTTAGCAATGCACACTTTCCATTCCGAATTCCATTTGAATATCCTGACTGAAGATTCTGGTCGTATTTATCAGCTTTTCCAGTTCCTTTTTGCTTTTTGCAAATAGCTTCAGGTCGTCCATGTACATGAGATGGTTTATTCATTGTTCTCTGCCTGTGAACTTGTATCCGGCATCACATTTCCTGAGTATGTAATTGAGTGGCATCATGGCTATGATAAACAGTAGTGGTGATAGGGAGTCTCCTTGGAAAATGCCTCTCTGTATTTTTATCTCCGTCAAGTATTGTCCTACAGCTATCAGTTCTAATCTCCATGTTTCCATTGCTTTCTTGATGAAATTAATAATCCTGTTGGGTATCTTGTACATTTTAAGCATTCAATTATCCATGCTTGAGGGATTCTGTCGTACGCTTTCTTGTAGTCAATCTATGCCATAGATATGTTCTTTTTCTTGCTTTTAACTTCTTTCAGGATCTTTTGATCTATGTATAACAGATCACGCGTCCCTATTTTCCCTTTCTGGCATCCTTTCTGTTCCTCGGGAAGTAGTCCACGATTGTTCAGGGAATGGTAAATTTGCTCTCTAAGTTGTGCCGTTAGGATTTTCCACATTGTCGGTAAACAGGTTATTGGTCTGTAATTGCTTGGGGTCGTTCTATTCTTGGCGTCTTTTTGTATGAGCGTTGTCCTTCCTTTGGTCATCCACTCTGGTACGTCTGTTTTATGGATACATACTCTCAGTTTCTGTGTTAGCCTTTCATGTAGGGTCGTGAATTTTTTGAACCAGTACGCATGTATTCCATCGTGACCTGGTGCTTTCCAATTTGCCATTTTCTTTAGTGTTGTCTTAATAGCTTCTTCATTAATTTCTGTTTCCGTTCCTTCTTCAATTTCTAGAAGTTTATCTTTCATGTCTTTCAGCCATTTAGCATTTTTGTTATGATCTTCAGCATTTTCCCATATCTTGCCCCAGAAATGTTTTGTTTGTGTCGGGTCCAGTTGTTCTGTTGTTGTTCTTTCTCCGTTTACGTTTTTGTAAAACTGGATTTCATTGTTTTCAAAGGTCCTGTTCTGTTTGTACTGTTCCGATTTGTATCTGTATCGTCTCAATCTTCCTTCTTTTGCTGCTATCTTTTGTTTTAGTTCTTCGTGTTTCTTATTTAGTCTTTCCTTGCGATTCAGATTTCTGCTCTTCCATCGTTTACTGTTCTCCTTCATCCTATTTACGGGTTTAGCTTCCTTTTGAAGTTTGGTGATCTGGGTTTCCAGTCTGATCTCCCATCCAGATTTCGTCTGTCCATTCTTTTGGTCAGTCTTCTTTTTCCTTTTTAGTTTCATACTTATTGATTTTACCCCAGCATATATCAAGTTGTTTAGATCTGTGATAGTGTCTGTTGGGATGTACGTGAGTACTCTGTTTACTTTCTCTGTTTCAACTTTTAACTTCTTCCAGTCTTCGTTCCTTAGGGATGGAAGTTTTGTTCTCGGACATTAATCGTTTGATGTTTTCCACTCCTCCTCCTCCTCATCATCATCATCATCATCATCATCATCATCATCATCATCATCATCATCATCATTATTATTATTATTATTATTATTATTATTATTATTATTATTTCTGATGACTTAAAGAAAAAACACCTACCATTGACTTTTCATTTAGAGTAGAAGATTTATTTCCGAATTCATTTCAAACAGCGTGGGTTGTCTGACTTGCTATTTGCTTTTTCGCCTCCTTTCACCACTTGAAATGGTTTCATCCGGAGGTTAGAAAAGAGCACGTTTTTTACTTACTAAATTTTGTGTTACTAGACGGATATATATTTATTTATATAAAAATATAGAGATAAATACACATTGGTCTTTAATATAGAATGAAGGGTTCTCAATGAATCCTAAAGGCGGTTCTTATCATTCCGCTATTTATTCTTCATATCTGATTCATTGCAGATGTTACATCTTTTAGCACATCACTTTGATTCTTTTGTTAACCTTTTATGCAAACGAGTAACTAAAGTTGACTGCCAGTTCGTTTTCTCGATTTGTACACATTTGACCAAACCAATCTTGCTGATTCTGATGCACAACGCCAATGATATAATTGAAAATCCATTAGACACACTACTTAAAATCATTTCACGAGTTTTTACAATCAAGTCTGTCCATCTCATAGTTGACATTTTCCTCGGTTCCCCATCTTTCAAACATGAAACTATTATCACGAGTTACTTCCCTTGTTTTTTAAAAACTCTTTAGTTCATATAAGAATAGTTATCTCTACAGACGAATTACTCTTTTAGAGATAAATAGCAGGCGTTGTCCGGGAATGACCCAGGACTCCTGTGTACTTATGCTCCGAGCTCTGAACAGAACGGACACATCGGTATTCACTTTAAGTCTGTCCATCTCATACTTGACATTTTCCTTGGTTTCCCTTTTTTTAAAACATGAAACTGTAATAAATAATCAGGATTAACTTCCTTTGTGTTAGAACTCTTTAGTTTATAGAAGAATAGTTATATTTATTGATATTATTATAGATAAGTAACAGGCGTTGTCCGGGAATGAATGAAGACTCCTGTGCATTCATGCTCCTATGTCTGAACAGAACGGGCACGTCAGCATTCTACGGTAGGGGTGACTTAAGCGATCGGTTATAATCCCCTTCTAAAAGGAGAGGTAACGTCTGGGAGGTTACAGTTCACAGCCTCGATCCGAATCATACCCAATTCTGACAAAGATGAGTCTGATAGTTCAAGTCAGCCCCTAGGCTGCCAGAATAATGCAAAGGTGAACATCAGCTGGCATGACAACTAGCCGACCAGAATGCCTATCGGGGGAGCTGGTTTTACCCAACCTTACGGCCTTGTGTCATATCTTGCTGCAATGGGAAGCAAGTAAATACCAACTAGAAGGTGTCGTCCAGGAATGAATGAAAACTTCTGCGTACTCCTACTTCCAGCCATGAACCGCATATGACTATTTTTTATTTCGTAATTTCTATAATTTTCAATTTTCAGTTTTCAAACCTCAAATATAAAGTAAAGTCAGTAACTCGATAGTTTCGGTGAGAAAAGTCACAAACAGATCTTTTCAGTTAGTGATTTCTGTCACATATTGGTCTATGTTGTTAAAAACAAAATTTGAGTATGGCTCTTTTCCTTCGAATTTAATATTTAGTCCTGAGTAATATATATTTTTAAAATTGGTCAAACATACAGGAAATCGGAGGAGTTTTCACTCTCACACTCACATCTACTACCACTGCCACCCTTGTATACCGTGAAGACTTTCTTGTTATAAATAAAATAAAATTGCTGTTTATGGATGTCGAACGCGAACGAAGATATTCTTGTAAGATAATGCACAATTGATACAACTAGTAGATTCATCGTAATATTTTACTCGAGAAAAATTGTTTGCCTTTGGTATAGTGCTTTTTTTAAATTGCATCCCCGGACAAAGAAAGAGAGAGAGGAGGAGGGAGAGAGAGAGGGAGATAGGGAAGTAGGTGAGAGAGCACAAATATAGTAGAGATTTAGGGTTCTATCCCCAGGTATTGCTTTCCTCCATTGGGAGAAGAGCACCTTGATTTGCTGTCGTCTGAGACACCCTCACTCAAAATGGAACGCCGACGGGACCGAGAAAATATTTACAGGTAATTTTACGGAGCCTCATCCAGCAGAGCGGAACCAACAACCGACCAGAAGTCTTCAAGTTATAACTCGTTGTCGTCGTCGTCTTCATCATCATCATCATCATCATTACAAACATGTTAACTCCTTGGCCTTTTCGCGAGGAGCAAAATGTAGTATCTGAACTGAATCTGCACTTAGTTTTTATGTTCTCTGTCAGTGAAGGAGAAATCCTTCTAGACCGTGGCAATTGAATTTTTTATTCCAATTCAGAGTGCCTATTTTTGGGGAGCTGGATTCTCCCCACGTTCAATATTGACATTGTGCCTAACTCTGCTCTCGTGGGAGGAAGTAAATAGGAATAGGAACAACAACAACAATAACAACAACAACCAAAACAACATCAACAGCAACATCAACAGCAATAAATTCATTAAAAAAAAAAAAAACGCAAGTAAGTTTTACCCTCTATTTTATTTTGAAATTTTTTTTTGCTATGAGGGCAGAAATCTTCGTGAGGGAAATTTTTTTTTCTAAAATAACTTTTAGAGAGTGTTTCCTTTCAAATGTAAGTTCATTGTAAAATGAACCCCGACTTACGAACAAGTGTAGCTTTCTATACTTACGTCATAACAAGTGACTTTTTACTACTCACGATTTGGAAGCGAATGCCTTCTTTTTACCATGAAATAAGGTTACAGGTTTTCACGACTTGTAAGCAAGGGGCTATCTTACATTGAATTAATGTTAGAAAGAGAACATTTGGGATCTTTTATATAAGATCCCCGTCAAAAAATACCCCGTCACCAAAAGACAAAATGTGGGGTGTAATAAGAAAACGTTTTATTAATTATTACTTACTCAAGAAGATGGAATTCACTCATGTCATCGAGTATTTGCATAAAACAACCCTTTCCCTTATATTTCCTCCCCATATAATAAACTCACACAGATAGCTGTTTAACATTCCGCGATACGTTCCACAGTGGCGTTTATTTTGCATTTTGTACGGCGAGAAATGAGTGTTTTATCGATCTCAACAAAGACATCTGAATCCTAACCGTAACGATAATCTCTAACAAGACACATCTCCATACAGTACTCAGAAATGTAGGTCAAGAGCGTATGCACGCACTGCGCATTATTGGCGAAGATATTTTTTTGCAAAACTCATTTTTCCATTTTTCAAACAGATGAACACATTTTTTATCTTTTGTAGAAGAACAGAAATTTGTTAATCTATTTGTTTATTCTATATATAAAGAACTATTATTGTACCAAATAGTGTTTAAGATAGTGAATCAGATGGTGTACACACACGTTTAAAAGTTATACATCAACGGGTACCCGGGGGAGAATGACCCCCCTCCCCACTAAACTGTTTTACGTTTGATATTCATGAGATTCCGACCGTAGTAAAATTACACAAGGTTATGTTGATTCTGAGCCAAATTCCAATAATTGTAAGAACCTCGAATTGGGGTTTAACATTTCTTTAGCATTACGGACACCGATTATTCAATCCAGCAGATCCGGGTGGCGGCTTCTCATGCAAGCAGTTTGAATCTCGTTGTGTAGATGACACGTAGCAGCAATTTATAACGATGCTCGTAAATGTTATTAATAAAGAAAAACACAGAATAACAACACTTTCACAGAATATTGTTCTCAAATATAGAATATACATCATCCTCCACACATCCCCTATATGGGAATAAGAGTGTTGTAACGAAACCGATCGCGCACGCCCCCTCTTTCTCTCTTTTACTCTATCTCCTGAAAGAAAGATCTGACAAACTTATTCACCACGTATCACTAGCGACTTCCTCTCTGTGACGTAATATCCTTTTACTTACTCTAAACATTTAACTAAACTTGTGAATTGAATTTTCCAGTCTATTACTTAATCTATCCTGATACCGCTTTAAAAATTATTTTACACAAATGTCTGTGCTTGTATATGTGTGTCTGTGCATCAGTTGTCAAAGGCTGATCTCCAATTAAAACCAATGGTATATTTGGAATCAGCAGGTTTCAGCGAATGTTTTAGCCTGGTTTCGAATGATGCAAAGTTTTTCTCTTAATTATAATAATGTATAGTAAACGTTTTTCTTATATGTTTAACGGCGTATTAACTTCGAAATATTTTTCTAATCAAATGTCTCACCTAGAAGAACAGTTAAAAGAACATTCTTTGTCCTTTTGGTGTATATCAACGATTTACTTATAATATTTTAGTAATTAAAGATTCAACATTTAAAAGTAAAATAAATACCTTGTTCTTCTTCGGCTGGCTTCTCAGTGTCCGCGCTTCGGATTTTCATGTCCTCCCAGACTGAGAATAACTCGCCGGCTGAACAAAAGAAAGGTGATTTATTCGATCATATACGTCTTGTTAGACTGAAAAGCACAGGGCGGAGATGACAGAGGAAGAGCAAGAGAGAGAGAGAGAGAGAGAGAGAGAGAGATTTTTAGAAGCGTAGTGATCTTGTCTGAATGTGTATAATATCGCAGCTGCAATCAATTCTTATCACATGAATTTATCATTGCATCAATCAACCCAACGCATTGTTATAAAAAGGAGATGATTTATTCGGTCATGTTCGTCTTGTTAGGCTGAAAGAGAGCGAGAGAGCGATATATATATATATATATATATATATATATATATATATATATATATATTTATATATATATATATATATATATATATATATATTTTTATTTTATTTTATTCCATTAGTTGCGACAAAATAAGTTTTGTTTCATTGGTGCGAATAGCGACCAACTCATCGGGCCGGCGAAAGGAATTCAAAGGTTTTGAATTCCTTTCGCCGGCCCGATGAGTTGGTCGCTATTCGCACCAATGAAACAAAACTTGTTTTGTCGCAACTAATGGAATAAAATAAAAAAAATAAAAATTTTTTGCTCTGAATTTTCATTGAGCACTCTCATAAACCCGGTTTCAACTTCCTTCGGATTCATACCCCCTGGATATTTGTAACAAGTTAATTATATATATATATATATATATATATATATATATATATATATATATATATATATATATATATATATATATATATGAAGGAGAATGGAAAGGAATTAGAGAAAGCAAAAGCCAAATCAAAATTCAATTCAAAAGTTCTGAAGACCACACGTCTGAACTCTACTGACCCCTTTGTCTATAATACATCATGTTTGTGACTTACTTCTGAACAATATAATTTTACACTAATATATCTACTAGCGGACACCCCCCTAATATCCAACACTTTTTAACCTTCCTATAGTCTCGTAAATAAAGATAAATTTGTATTTGAAGTGATGTCCACATAACAATCAATCTATCTTCAAGAATATGCTTGTTTTATTTCAATACAGATAAGAATAATAAGTATTTCAAAATTGAATTGAGATTGGTAATTTGAATTATAAACAAAATTACGAGGAATACCCTAAATCAGAAAATTATTAGTTCTTAATTTAATTTTAGTAATTTCAGTTATGCAGGATGTTTGAATTAAATCATAAATGTCGAGGATAGTTTTTGGTAATTTTAAAACCATTCCCCTATTTTGCTTGACGAAATTTACTCAGAATTTTTTTCTAGCCAACATTTTTCCGTTTATAGAAATGTGAATACCCCCCTCCTAAATCCCATATTAAAAAAAAATATGAAAAGAAAGCCAACACATTGAAAATATGTCCTGGAAAAATATTTTTGTAAGAAAATTAATTAAAAAAATTTGTAGAGAGTTGAGGTTGACATCATCATCATCATCATCATCATCATCATCATCATTATTATTATTATTATTATTATTATTATTATTATTATTATTATTATTATTATTATTATTATTATTATTATTATTATTATTATTATTATTATTATTTTTTTTTTTTTTTTTTAATTTTTTATTTTTTTATTTTTTATTTTTTTATTTTTTAAGAAAATGCTATTTAATTGAGATATTTAGAAAGCAATATGATCTTCGAATATCATTACTGGTTAAATTAGAACATAGTTCAAGGCCTTCCATGAATCTCAACAAATGTTATTAATTAAAAAATATTTAAGTAATCGAGAAACCTAAAATGAAAAACGATTTTTAATCTCGCGATGTTTTACTAAAACTTTTTTTTTTTAAAATTTATTTTACAAACCATTGAATATTTTATCTACGGAAAGCCACCCCCGAATAAATATCTTTCTTCAATTATGACAAGTAATTATACATATTTTTCAGATTCCTAAGAAATTTAATTATTTTGAGAAATTAAATTAGTTAAACTTTAATGTTTGGATAAAGGTAGCTTTGAAATAAATATTTCTTTACTTTTGATTTATAATAATTTCCTTTTTCTAGACACTAAAAAAAGAAACTAGTTTTTAATTGTTTCTTAATTTGGCCTCCGTTATTTTTTCCTTTGGCAACATTTAAAAAAAGTGAATGTGCCTTTGTCTCTCGAAGTCAGCGCCATTTTTCGGCAGGCAAAGTCCACGGAGGCAAGCGAAATACTAAAAGACACCAACGCGCGGGCGTGACTCGTCTATCAGAAGTTCTCAACAACTTATTTATAATGTCAGTGGTTATAAATTCTCAAATTCTGTGACGCATCTACTCGGGGTGCCACCCGTTTCCCATGCACAATTATAGATTCTTAATGAGTATGGTCTCGCCAACTCTACGCAACTTTCTCTGCATGTGTGTAGATGCGTGCGTGACATCAGATAAATGCATGGATATATCGAATGTCATCTTTACTTTTATTTATTTATATATATATTTTTTACTAATGAGTCACAACTTATCAAGGCTAATAACAACTCGAGGGTGAGGGTTAATGATTTATGAGGACGGTTTATGAAAAGTGTTTATTGACATTAGATTTAGAGATGATCATGTTGTAGCCCTTAGGGAAGCAATCCTGTGGAAATGTATTCCACAGACGGTATTTTCTTCCCACCGCAGGAAGATGTAGCACAATGCCGGAAGGTGGGGAAAGTCAATCCAGCATCCCTCAAGACATAGCACTCTGGCCTCTTAAAAATAGCCTGGGCAGCCCTGTCGGCATTTCCCGGTCGGTGCGCCTCAGGCAATTAGCAATAAATGAACTCCAACCCAAAGAGGGAAGGCAAGACCTGGGAAGGTGCACCATCTAAGACTACCCAGGACGCATACCTCAGCCCGATGGATAAAAGACCGCCGAAATGGCACAGTTCCTGGCGAACTGATTGTCGAGATCGGATCCTTGACTGGTATGTGTACCGTCAACGTCGATGGGCGGCAAATGAATGCCATGAACAGACAGGAAGTTCTTTGAATGAAATGATATTCACGAAAATGCCGTTTGATGTTAGGCACACGAAGGAAGAAATGAAAGTTTTCTGCATTTGTGGTACCAAGACGAGTTCTTGCTGTGAAGGTTTTACAAGTAAAGAACCAGAGATTGAAGCTTAGCCGAGTACTTTTTTCGTGGAAATAACGATAGAGTGCAGAAAGACTAGCAACGCCTAAAAAAATCATTGGAATAAGCGTCCTTCGTCTTTGATGTTGGGAGAAAGTCCTACGTCGCCAGCAGCTGTACTCTGGTAAGTAAGCCGCTCTTTCTATTTTTTGCAAGTCTTATATAGCCAGAGAATTGTATCAGGAGTCAGATACATTCTGAAGCAGTAGAAAATTTAATTTATTGTTAACTGATATGGTCGATTGAGCCTCCGTTATTTTTTCCTTTGGTAGTATTTAAAAAAAATTGAATCTGCTTTTGTCTCTCGAAGTAAGCGTCAATTAATACATACCACTAATCTCAAATATCACAAAGCTTACATCTCTTTATAGATGTTTACTAAACAGATAATTAACCATGGTTTTACCAGTTCAGTTAATTTTGGAGCTGTTTCCGCTCCAGTTCTTGACACACAGCTGTCTACTCTTCACGCTTCTTCTTCTTCTTCTTCTTCCTCTTCTTCTTCTTCTTCTTCTTCTTCTTCTTCTCCCCCCCCCCCAAAGGAGAGCTTTAGATCCCGTTCCTTAAAAAAGAAGCCAGCTGTTTTCTCCGCTCCGTATGTCTTTCTAATAACCTGTTTACAAACTAAACACATCTTGAACAGTATTTTAAGCTAGACATTAAGTATGTGGGAGTTACTATACCGTGCTCGTAAGACATCGCAACTTTAACAAGGTTTTGTCGCGTGGCTCTAGTCACTTGTTGCCAAAATGTCTGCTGCGACTTTATATCAAAAGAGAAGTTCGCCAGGGTATCGTCAGTTTAGCAAACACCTAACAATTAATTTACATAATTAAACGAACCTGTAGTGGAGCTGATACGACATATGAATTGTTTTCAAGTGGTTGTAGATAGACATCCGGGACAACAAAGTGAGCCGCGTCCGGTTATGCAAATGATTTGTTGTGCTGACTAATCAATAACATTTTGGGCTCGATATAAGCAGGCGTAGTTCGTCTATTCAGTCAGTTACCGAGTTTTAAAAAAACCCATTGAAACACAAGTTAAAACGACTGCAGTTTTACAAGAAAGAATCAAAAGGTTTTATATATATATATATATATATATATATATATATATATATATATATATATATATATATATATATAGTATGTTTTTTAAAAGGATGTGGGCAATGCAAAGTCCCGGGTAGGATGTAAGCTGGAAGAAACAAAAATAATAAATCGAAATCGAAATGGGACTTACTATATATTTTTTCTTAAAATCTTACATAACAGCAAGTGTGGTGTTAGCTGTTTGTGTGTTGTCCGGATGATTATTAAAAATCATTTATTTAATATTTCAGGAAAAAGAAACTTCCCTTTGTCAAAAATAATAAACACCAGAGGAAAACTTCGTCTGTGTTATAAATACCTTAAACTGTTTATCTTCCAAGCCTAAGATAAAATAGCATTCTACTACTAATACAGAAAGATTTTCGTCGCCATTAACTGATACTACGATTTACCATTCCCTTTAATTCAGAAGTTACCATTCTAGTGTTTTTTTTTAAGAATCACAATGCGCATGCGTGAAATAGGCGCATACACATACTTTAACCAATCAGATTGTTTTGCGTGAAAAACTCAAGCTTCTAGCATGTTCCGTGATAATTGCTATGCAATTCAGAATTGAAATATTCAAAACAGGTTGCCAAAATGCTTCACATCACTCGCTTCTAAAATCCATCCGTCCGACCAAGCATATTCCCGCATGCCAAAACTGGACGACGAGCAACGATCTCATACCGAGTAGTGACGTCGCGAACAGGAAGTCGTTACCGGAAGTGACCTAGTATAGTGATACACGAAACTATGCAGGCGTATTTTTGAAGTACTCCCCTACTGGGAGCGTGTTGGGGGAGGGGGACGATGTGTAACTTTATAAGAAAAATAAAATTTGGAAAAATATTAAAACCCAAAAGGATAATGATTGTTGTTATTACAGATTGCTAACTTCTACAAAGAGAGACACAAGCGGCGTATACTCACTGCTATTACGATTAACACTCAAACGTTACCTTATAGAAACACGTGTTGCCACCACAGCTACCAAACGACATTAGTCAAAACGCGCCGGCTATATCCTTTTACGTAGCAAATATTCGTCTGCTGTGTTCCGTACGACTTCTTGGAGCCGTGACCCCCCCTCCCTAATGAAGTTAAGGGGCTATGTTACAGTGGTGGTTGAAATGATTATTGTTTGTACGATGGGATCGCGATAAAGACTAGTTAAGACTATGATCGAGAGAAGATGACCCCCTCTCTCCCAGCATATCTAATTTACAATAAATTTCATCTGCAAACAAATACGACATTTTTTGAATTTCATTAAATATAGAACAACGTAATATATATTTACGCAAAGAGAAAAAAGACTTCAAAAGTATAAGACAATATATACAGTGCGTAACGTTGATAATTTGTTTGTTAAAATTAATTCAATAAAATGTCTATTTTTTTATTGATTTCAAACACTTACATTAATAATAAAATGTATTTTTCAATGTAAATATTATTTGTTTATTACTAGAGTAAATAAAAAAATAATTAAACAAATGTATTATTATTATTAAACTATAATTCGAATGAACAGTAATAATAAAAATTCTCAAAACCCCGAAATCATTGTGTAAGATAATGAAGAGTGGCAAAAATGAATCGTGGACGAGTCAATTGTGGGTGGGACGTCGAGAAAGAAAGCGACTTGATAACTATTAAAAGGGAGAAGGTTCCGCAGTGCAAGCGAGACTTGAAAGGCGGCGGTTTCAGAAACGCGAAGAGCCGGAGCGCTTGGTGATCGGAGTATCGAAGTACCGGAAGAATGGGAGTTTACCGATGTTTATGGTACCGATGAAGCTTTATTGGCTATGGTACTCAAGCCCGTCTTGCTGTTAGGCTTTCGTGTCCGCTGACTAAAAATGTAACTGATAAGCAAGTTGGTACTGTGAAGGAATCCCCTGACTTGTATTTCATCAAACAGACAATTGGAAGTGCTTGTGGAACAATTGCCTCAGTTAACGCTCGGATAGACAATGCAGAATAAATTGCTTTCCAATCGGATATATATATATATGAACGAGTTTCTAGCGGAAACCAAGTCTGTGACCTCAGCAAGAAAAATACTTTCATAAGACAAAAGTATGTCAAAAGACTTTTTTTTTATATGTGCGTGCGTAGCCGGCGTAAACCATCCGGTGATGGGAAATAAAGAAAACCAAAGTTTTTCCATATACGTTCTGTTCTTTGTCATTCTTGTTGGATCTTACCGGGTACCCCGAAAGAACGGGTAATGCAACGATAGCAAAAAACGTTTTATTTTTCATTTCTCGTCATCCGTACGTCACGTGACGCAGTATTTGTTTCACGATTAAACGGGAAGTCACAAAAACATAAAAATCTTGTATTTAACCGATTATTTTAAAGAAATCAGTAAATGTTTTAAAGTATTTTCAAACAAGCCACACGTTTCGTTTTTCTCAAATTATTATCAGTGAATGATTTGAACTAGAAAGATGAACTAGAAACATTACCAGTGGAGCGACAAAAAAGTATAGTCAAATAGGTTTTTAAAATGTAATTAAATGGCTACACAAATGCAATCGTATTTCTATCCGAGTGATATTATGAATAGTAATAGCAGCAGAAACAGTAGTAGTAGTAATAGTAGTAATAGTACTACTTGTTGTATTACTATCAAGTTAATATGTGTTACTATGGACTGCCCACCCCCAGAGTCGAGGAAATGATTCACAAAAATGAAAACCTATCGGAAGTAAGGTAAATAAAAAGGTAATTCTCGAGACAGTAGGACGCCTCTCAGTTGATGGTCAATTTCCGCATAACGAGCTAAGAGTGGCAAAGAGGGTCAGTTATTTTCCGCTTATCATTCACTCCGGAAAAAAGACCGGACATAGGATTTCGTCAATATGCTGATGAGTTTTTAGTTTTTACGACACTTTTCGTTAGTGTACGGCAGTTTACGAGTTTGTGACAGTTTAGCGGGAGTTGTCGACTAGGAGAGAAGATGATCAGATCGGAGCAGATTGGGATGAGAAAACGATGAGATGAGCTGACTTAATCTGAGTGACGGTGATACCTCGACAGACGAATGATCTCAGTTGGGTCTTGGCTGATACACTGACACTTAACTAAGATGTGAATGTTAGCGTTTGAAGGGCCCTTTTCCGCGACGGTATCATCCCCGAGGACAACTGACTTATACACAATGTATCTCAGTTTGTGCCTTTTCTTGTGAGTATCTGTTGCTTGTATTTTTCTCTACTCGTTAACGAGTGCAGTGTGATCGCCAATGCGAAAGAAAGACGACACGGCCAGAACTACAACAAGAGAGATTGAACTCCAGGCTTGACCGATTTAAATTTCATTAAAAGGAAAAGAAAGAAAATCCCCAGAAAAATTGGCGACAGTGACTGTTGACCTTTCGCTCACACACCCATCCCAATCTGACAAGATAAGTAAGCGCTAATAGAGGTCGATCTAAAGCAGATGTGCCCTGACTATATTTAAATTTAAGGAATAAAGATTACAAGATTCAGAAAAGCCTTTTTATTGCTTTAGCTAGTTAGAACCGAATGATAAAGTATGTACGAAATTGTCTCCAACTCGAAATATTAGTCTTGAATGGTTTAGAGCAGGGGCGGGCAACCTTTTCAGAGTGAGGGCCAGATGAGACTTTTGAAAGGAGATCGCAGACCGGAGTGAAACACGAAATCTCAGAATTACTATATTTTGTTTACATGAATAAATTGTACAAAAATTGCATTGAACACTCTACAAATCTGATATTTTTTCTCAAGAGACTTCTGTATGTGATGTTATAAAAGTCGCCGACGAAGCGTCATTTTGGAATCATAAAAAATAATGACGGGGGAAGTAGCAAGTTGATCCAGCATTTGTTTTGACACACCTAACATAGGTTCTCTGATTCATGCCCTTTCCTCGTCTCTAGTTTCCTCTTTGCCTCTCTCTCTCTTTTCAAGGATTTGAAATTAATAGTTAATGAAAAATGAAATATGCATGCATCATCGCGCGCTGATATTTGTACATTTTTATCCGACTGTAAATCTTAATTGAAACCTACTTTTACGTCTATGTCACAAAATGATATGAGTTTTACTGGGAGGTTCGCGGGCCGGATTGCATAATAAAGCATAGCAGGGTGGCGGGTCGGACGCTAAGCCTTCGCGGGCCGAATGTGGCTCGCGGGCCGGAGGTTGCCCGCCCCTGGTTTAGAGTCACCGCACTGAGTACCTAGAGGAAAAATGAATTAAATTATTAAGAGTAGCGAACTGATTCCATGGTTGGTGATACGAAATACATTGCTTGTCGAATTATTCGTTCATTGGGTTATGTTCACGAAGATATAAAAAATTAGATTTATTGAATGAACAGTGCATAGGGTGGAGCTAATAGACAAAGGTGTGGCCAATAAGGATCAAAATGAAGCAGTTAAGTTTTCTCAACATCGATAGGGGTTGGGTAAAATTTAAAATAAGAAGAAGCTAATAGGAAGAAAGAAATGTACGAATCGATTCGGTTAGAAGACACACTCTATGGATTGGTATTGGCTGAGAGTGACGAAGTGACCGTGTCTCATCTGCCATCGATATCCGCTCCAGCTGAGACTGATTTTCCATATGAGGCAAATATATTTGAATCCACCTAGTCAGTCTGGAGCTCCATTGGAAGTTCACTGTTTTGAGCCCCCCCCCCCCTTAAACAAGGATCCCTAACTTAACTCGCTGCCAAAAAAACTGTCTTCTTTACAATATGGCAAAGAACTTCGTAAAATTGTCAGTGCCCACAGTGTCCGGACAATTTTTTTTTCCTCATATAAATTGTATCGAGGCTCTATGGCCGTAATTTGATTGAGTTTCACGTTACAGTTGTGTTGACACTTTTTCTTTTTCATTCCTTGGTTGTATCCGGCGACCAAGTCGAGCCAAAACACTCGTCGACGACTTCTGGGATAAAATAATAAAACATGGATCTCTTTATTAATCTCCTCATGACCCTCGTTCAGTCTTGAGAGACAATAGATACCCCATATAAGGAAAGCTGCGCGTGTAATTATGAAGTAAGAATCGCAAAATCTCCCAACCACACTTTTCCTGAGTCGACACTGCTTGATTCCAGTGTCAAGGATAAGTTCAAGACGACTGGAAACAATGCCGAGATAGGCGGAGAGCACATACAGCATCTGGTATTCCCAAATGGTCACCCATTTAGTACTGACTAGGCTCAACGTTGCTTAACTTCAGTGATCTAACGGGAACCGGTGTGTCAACGTAATTATGCCGTATATGATATTAACATTGAATCGGTAACTAGACGCATCAATAGACCAGGAGCGAAAGACTGACTCTTGGAGACTCAAAACATCACAGCAGTAATAGCTCACCTCAAAAACACATCTGGCATCTCAAGAATGTTCTTGCCAAATTTGATGTAATTCTGTCCATTACTTTTGGAGGCTAATACTATAAACGCAATTCGTATGAATCAGAAAGTTACGATATTTCTTTTACTTGTTTGCTTATGTTTTGTTTTATATAAAATCGAATCATCACAAGACAGATGACATGTCTAGCGAAAGTAGTGCTATGGATCCGCCAAGACTTGAACACGGACCGTCAAGTTGTCAGTCACCCTTGAATGTCCACTACACCACCGCCACATCCTTATAAATGATCAACAGATATAAACTGGTTTTGGCACTCCGTCTGTGTCGTCCAAGTGCCACTCGGCCAGCCTGCTACTCCAATTAAATACTGGCGAGAAGGATGTTAAAAACCAAATCACATTATTGGTTAGTAATATAGCTTTGGTAGAAATTGCGAAATTAGTTTTAAAATAATACGAGTTTAGAACATGTAAGAATAAACCGGGTGCATTCAGAAATAATAGTAAAAGAATAAATTTGCGCAACCATTTTTGGGTTTTAATAATGAAATATTTTAAAGAATTTTATCTATATATTTATATTATATATTCTGTTAGATTATAGGTAATTACAATATCCCCCCTCCCCCAAATGCCACACATGGAATCGTTAATAAAATTCACAATCTTTTCTGAATCTAACCAAACTTGGTAGAAATAAACCTTTAGTCAATGTCTGACTGGTTCACCAAGTTTCAGTCATGAACGTCAAGCAGTCTTTGTTATATGACCGTTCAATAATATGGGGGACATTGTAGTGATTATCTCATCAGCAGGTAGTGTGCTTCTGAATGGGCTTCACACTCACCGGACCTTGATATCCCCAGATTTATATCTCTGAGGTTATCTCAAAGACAATGTCTATCAAAACAAGCCCCAAACTATTTTTGAACTGACAAGACCCATAAAAGAATGAGGACAGTATCAAGAGAAGAGTGTGTCAGAGTTATTGACAATCTTGCACGTCGTATCCAGGTGTGGTCATCATTGAATGGCGATAAAACAAAGACTGTTGGACGTTCATGACTGAAAGTTGGTGGACAAGTCAGGAATAAAAGTTTGGCAACGCAGAAGTGTACATTTCGAACATATAATTAAACGGCAATAAAACAAAGACTGTTGGACATTCATGACTGAAACTTGGTGGACAAGTCAGGCATAGACTGAACTTTTATTGTACCAAAAATGGTTCGATTGCAGAAAGAATTGTAACTTTTAGTAACGATTCCTGTATGCTGTGTGAGCTATGGTGTTATCATCTAGCGTGATATCTTGGGAGTATATAATTGTAATCTTAGTTTTGTAACCATTGCATTTATAGACATAAAAAAAAATAGATAAACATGACCATCCTGAAAAGCACAAATAAACGAGCTGGTATGCGTGAGCCTAGACTAAAAGCTACATCCGGTAGTACCAAAGGGCCAATCGTTCAAGGTTGTGCGTTCTTTGTTATTGTCTTAAGCAAGGGTAGGGCCAGAACCGATCCCTGATGTTTCAGTTGGCCCAACCTTGAGGTAAGCATTAGGTTTCCTATAATTAACCAGACCTCGTATAACATTTGCTCGCACGTGAAGACGGATGCGATAAAATAGGACGAACATTAGGTTCGTCCTATTTTATCGCATCCGTCTTCACTTATTTTATTAAGATTAGACACACTGTAAGGCGTTAAGTTGATGTATACTCTGACCTACAAAAGATGCCTGAGTATTCCTATCGGCATTCCAGTGTAGTGGCGCCTTTGGCGATTAGCGAGAAACTAACATTTCTCAAAATTAAGGTAAATCCTGGGAGGGTGGGACCCCATGACCCCATGAGACTGAACAAGGCCATACCTTAGCTCGACAGCAGCAAAGTCAATTTCAGATTGATTGTCGAGGACGTATTCCCGACTGGTACAAAGACTCTTTTATTTCTGTCAAACGACTCCTTGTCGTTAGGTCAAAAAAGATTCCTTTAAATTTTAATTCGACGTTACTTTTCTTATTTAGAGCTATTCAATACTAGCAGGACCCGTGTCCCGGCGTTGCCCGGGACAGATATAAATTAAATTAAATTGAAAAAAATGTAAGTATTAGAGGTGATTAAAGTAGGATTTATCGAGGTTTTAGAATCAAACAAAATAGATTTCTCAATTTTGTGTGTGACTGCTTCCACCCCCCCCTACGATTGTAAGTAGTGGTTTATTCGAAAAAATAAAAACCACTGCTCTCTCCCCCAAAGTAAATATGATCCAAGAATATGCGTGAAGCTTTCCAAGATCAGTGAAGGAAAAATACTTCTAGATTGAGGCAATTTTATCTCAATCCGTAGTGCCTATTTTGGTGGGAGATTTAATTTACCAACATTGAAAATCGATCTTTCGTCTAACTCTGGCTTTGATTTAAATTTATGGCGATTGTTTTAAGGAATTTGTTGTGGTTATCTTGTTTTCGATTTATCGACTGTTAAATAATCTGCTCTTTTACCATTGACTATGCTGTTGCTATTTCGTTGCTATTCCACGAGGGTAGAGTTATAAGATGATGATGTTTAATGTTTTGAAAATCCATGTCCTGAGGAAAAAATTGCAGCAGTCTAGAAGGATTTATTTTAATGTGTTGAAAATACATCTGTTGTGGAAAAATGGCCGCAGTCTAGAAGGATTTCTACTAAAATTGAAAAATAATTAAATAGAGGAAAAGTAATAAAAAAAAATTGTCGCAGTCTAGAAAGATTTCTCCTTCACTGACCTAGAAGAGAAAATACAAAGTAACGGATACTGCACTTTAAGTTGAAGTATATTTAGAAAAGTAGAAATAAATATATTTTTGGAATATCAGTAGCAGTTTTAGCGTCGAAGAAAGTATGTAAAAAAAGTTATGAAATAAATTAGAATAATGTTTAGTATAAATTAATATCGAATAATGTTCGATGAATAGGGAAATGCAGATGGAAGTAATGATTTTAATTGTTACGCCGGTCTGTGTTCGAAATTGATTTAGAAGCCTTTTAACTGTCGTGAATTAAACAAAGGAACGTTATTCGTAACTGACGTATAATCATGATATTAAAAATATACTTAAATAAATCGACGAATGCTAATTTAAATCGAATGTGAGCAGAAAAATTGTACGTATCTGTTTTTGGAAGAGTCTTTGATGATGGTCTAAAAGTAGTTTTATTGTTATATGGAAAACACAAGCATAAATTTGGTCAAGCAAGCTCGAGTCAATAAGCTGAATAGAGTTGTAAGTTTAGTAGCCTATGATGCATGTGGTTATTTTCTTACTCTCGCCAAAGGTACAAGGGAAAAACGTCTTCACTTTATAGATATGAATTAAATATTAAAAAAGTTCGACGTTTCTTTTCTTATTCCAATTTATTAAATATTAGATATTAAATATTCTTTGCAAAATGCAACGTTTCCTAACCAAATTTACAGAACTCTATCGGGGAAACACTTGAAACCCTCTTGCAGGAATGTTACCAAGTTAGGATACTTAACAAATGACGTATCGGCGAGCGTATGCGATTACTTCCCAGAAACTACAACACATAAGGAAGTCTTAGAAATTCCAGATAAAAAGATATAAAGAAGAAAATGGGATAGTCGCCCGTCATCTACTCGCTACGAGACGCCAGCAGTTCTAAAGTTTAACCCTTCCTCGCCGTGATAGGAATGGTGGTAATGTGATAGTGTCAGAGCTATGCTGTCTGGAACTCCGGTTTCTGACCGGGCAACCCATGGCGGACGGGTTTGGCACCAAGTGGTATTAGGGCTGCAACCCCGCTAACATCTAGGACGAGTCGGCATCAGGATTCTTCGTCCTGTGGTCGTCTCTACTTCTGTGTACGGCAAGCAGAGACGTTTCAGAAACGGAACCTAAAATCAATGGAATGAGTGTGGCAACTTTGTTTCTCCACTATTCTTTTATGTGTTCTGGAGCAAACCTTCCCCGACTTCGTATGCAACCGCAGAGCTTTGATTCTTTTTGTGTCGGGGTTAAAGAAACTGTATTCTTGCGGTTAACAAATAGCTGCGACTAACGAAGAGGATTTTATCGAGACGAAACCATACTGACGCATGACAATCCCGAGGCTCGACAGTAGCAACAGCAACAGCAACAGCAACGGCAACAGCAACAGCAACAGCAACAACAACAACACCAGCAGCTCTAGACTGTGTACGAATTTTTCTGGGAGCTCAGCAAGGATTATACCATTACAGCGGTTACCGCTGAACAATATCGCACGGATTTGGTAAGATACGCGTTTATTAACGGACTACTATCTGTAAACATTCGGCAACGCTTGCTCGAAAATGCAAGCTTTACCACTCTTTCGCGATTCTACAACGAAGCTAGGGTCTTATATCTGACCCATGCAATGCAGAGACTTTCATATTACAAAGTTCTACAGGTGAAGCCACAAAACATCTTACTTTGGGTGATGTACACTCTTTCAACTCCAAAGTTCTCTCGAATCACCCGAAACTTCAGCTTATACAATACACTCTTGCTACTTCTGTTGGGACAAAATGAACACTCGTTTGTAATCCCCAGCGAAAGCCAATGCTTGGTTTCTTGTGGATAAAGAGGCCACTGAACTACAGCCTGTAAAAGTAAAAAGAACATATTTCCCTGAGAAATGCCATTGGCTCCATTTAGTTGCTTATCGAAAAAAAACAACCAACTATAAAAATGAAGGCCAATGAAACCATTTATGGAAGCCCTGGTCGGAACAGGTAACACCGAAAACGCTGGTATTGCGAATTCAAACCAATGGAAACAATGTGTTCTTGCTCTAGCAGAGTAGCAATGGTGAACGCAGCATTATCGTCCAGTTATCGTACGGTGGAATATAATGGTTCCTGTAAGATCACCGAAGTTAAGCGACATTGTGCCTGGTCAGTACTAAATGGGTGACGATTTGAGGAAACCAGGTTGTGTATGTAATAAAAATCTTAAAATTCAAATACATCTACGAATCAATCCTATTCAAAAACATGCACGATTTCGGCATAATATGACCCAATACTGGTTGACATGCCGTAACACCCCAACACTAACAACGGCTACAGTGGAGTATATTTTTTATTAATGAAGAACCTTTGCTGTCACACGATGGCAGGATTTGATTTTCTTCAACAACACTTAAACCGATATTTAAAACATGCGGTTTAACTAAGTTTAACGGGCACTCCCCGTCTCCCCTCGCAAACGTAACCTTAGACTGCGAAATAATTGAAGAAAGCCAGGACGACAAACAAGCGAAGAAAAAGTTAATTAATACAGAAATTATAAGAACATAAGTCAGTCGTGAGACTGCGTACATCCGCCTGACAACGTAAGGATGGACCAAAGTCTTATCTGGGACTTACCTCTCTATATTATACGACGTGTTCCCGATGTTATTCCATTGAAAACGTGGATAACTAAAAAAAAAACTATTTATCTGATCAGATTGAAATTGTGCATGACGGTTAATGTTTACAAAGAGCATCAGATACATACATAAAATTTGGAAAAATCGGAAGTTTAAATTCCGCCAAAATTTAGTCAATAACAGAACTATTCTAAGGTTAAAGTTAAAGCACAAGCTCAATAACATATAAGATGCGGGACTTCATTGGCTACAATATGGGCCAAGTAGCGAGTCCCTACGATGAACAGAACCGATGTTATCACCAAAAGTGTTACTTTTACCTTTTCTATGATTCTGACCTGGACATCTGACCTAGATATCCCAAAATTAAATCAGTTCTTAGTTAGACCATGACCGATATTTTAACCAAGTTTGGTGACGATTGGTCAAGTGATGTGGATGCTAGGCTGTACACAAACACACATAGTGATAAATTTGATCGAAACATTACATCCGCCTTATCGGGGTTAAAAACGTATGCCCACAGAAGTAATCAAAGAACCGAGCCTATCTCATCCATGGTGAGCGAAAATCCTTGTAACATATTCGAAAATAATAACAAATAAAATGGTTATCGATTACTCCCAGACCATGAACAAGTTCACTCTCCTAGATGTCTAATCGTTATCAGGTATCGACGACATGGTCAATAAATTTGGAGCATCATAGATGTTTAGCACCAAAGAAGACCATATATTATCTTAAAAAAAACATAATTAATTTTACCATTGGCTTCCGAGTCAAAAATTTAGTTGAGAAAGTTTCTGTTCGATTTTGACATTGGACTTTTTTTTCAATTTCACCCCCAGACAGAGAGACGCTACACAGATATACAGAAATAGCTAATTATTATCGCAGAAGAAATTCAAGTTGAGCACTCTCGGGATAAAAATAGACTGACAAAAAGCTCTAATGCAAAGTTCCGAATACGTTCGTAGAACACTCTCGACTAGTCTACTATATGTGCCCGCTTCTAGGTGCACACAGATCTTAATTACCCTTTCTTACGTGACAGTTTCCGTTGGCCTAGTGGATATGGTGACTGCTTGCAGATTCTAGTCTGAAATTGTTACTTTCCTGCACTGATCAGAGAAATAATCTTGAAACGCTAGCGTCTGTAGGTATTAATAATTTAATATATATATAATATATATATATATATATATATATATATTGACATTTTATATATATTTGTTAACATTTTTATAATTAATGTTGTAATGTTTTAATTTTATCAGTAATAGTTCTATTATTATTTTGTGTTTCTATTTAATTCCGATTTATTTATTTAATTATTGTCAGAACATGAGCGTATATATATATGTAAGTCAGATAACGGGGACGCAACTCATATCTAAGGATATTGGGGTCATGTAGAGTTGCTTTCCCTGAAAAGAAGCTGTGATCACTATTAAATCTTTAGATTAGTTATTTTTTCTCTTTTTTACTCACTTTTCTCCATTTGTGTATTTATTTTATTTATCATTTTTTATTTATTATGTTTTATACACATATACATACACACATACAGAAGGAAAGTTTCAAAATCGTGTCCAAACAACATCAGAGAAACAAATAACGCTCACATTATTTAAACTGTTTTATATGTATGGTTCAATTAGAAACATAAGCTTCTGTTTACTCTATGGACGCCATATTTTATACTAACAGAGCTAGCAAAAGATACGAATATTTTACCTTAATATTCCGACTTTTAATCAGATCGTAAAAAACCTTAAGAGAATTAAAATAGTTACAAGAAGGAATAGTAAAAAGGAAGTAAAATAAAAAACATTAACAAATTAAAAATAGAAAAGGAGAAGAAAAGAATATATAAAAATATACGAAAAAATTCGATATTTGTACTTTTTTGTTTTTAAATTAAAAAAAAATCTTTTTTCTCTTTTGTGATCCCGATTTTTTTCTTTGTATTCTTAATTAAATTGTTTATTATACGTACATATTTATTTAATTTTTTTTTTATTATACGTACATATATAAATGTTATTATTTTTTTTGTTTTCTGATGTCTTTGGACACGGTTTTTGGACTTTCTATCTGACGAGTTGCACTTATGTAAAATTCAGAATACATAACCCAATATTATTGTTGTCCACGTGTCGACAAAACGGTCCGTTAAGATCTGGTCCATTCTAAAAATGAATTAAAGACATGGTTACTGGAATCTAACTTTCTATCGTTTAATTATACATACACTGGCGTTAAAAAATCAACACCCATTGACCTTAAATCTTGAAAGTCTGACTATTAATAATAAATAAATATATATACAAATGTATACACACACATATACATATTTGTTTTGTTTTTGTGAATTTAATTGGACAAAAATAAATTGAACTAAATAATTAGATATTAAATCTGATCAACTATAATTTTAAATTTTATTTTCGTTACAAAAATAAAATAATAATATCCATTACAGAAACTTTCTAGAATTTAGGTTATATTCGCACCTAAAGATCATTCTGCGATATTATTACTTACATTAATTAGAATTTTAAACTAACCGCATTTTCGTATTAAACTTTTATATGAATTTGAGGTATTATTTATCTTCAGGATTAATAAAAATTTATCAATTGTTTATTTTTCAATTTTTTTTCGTGTGAAATCGCTCCATCGGGGTTTTACATTGCTCTTGAAGGTTGTTAGGCTGATTCAGTTGGGATTGAGTTACAAGTGACCACTTGAGGAGTTGTTTCAGATTTCGGTTGCAGTTTTTTGGCGACGTCCTGATTTTTTGTCACCATTCTTAATGTGAATTTATTTCATGTATTTCGGCATGTAGTTATTTTCTGCCAACTTCTTAAACTCTTCCAATCTTCCTTTTTATGTCTTCGGAATAATATGCTTTCCTATTACCATTGAATGAACTACTGCTATGATGATCAGCAATGTTATCTAAAGACTATATATTTCTCTTGACTTAGCTGTGAAACGTGCGTAAGATACAGAAAAGGTATTACATTTGGAAAAAAAACTGTTGTTTGTGAGACGAAGAAGAAATACAGGTATTCCACCAAAATATGAAAATAAAGAAAATAAAAATTATGGTTTTAGATTGATCTTTTCCTAGGGTCATTGGAATGCAACTATAAAGTTTTTTTTTTCAATGCAACTTTAATTCCTATATACTTGTATTGCTAGCTACCATATCGCAGAATGGTTCTTGGGTGTAGTGTTTGGATATTATTATTACTATTATTATTGTTATAATTAATGTCATTTGATATGCAAATTACCATATCACACGGTAGTCTTAAAGGTAATATATTATTATTATTATTATTATTATTATTATTATTATTATTATTATTATTATTATTATTATTATTATTTATTCATGTATATATTGGTGAAATTTAAGCTGAATTATTTCTACACTTGATTATTGGGGAAATGGTCGTTTGATCAGTACCATTGGAGAGCCAGGAATATTATAACTGTCCTGTTTTTAAATCTCCGAAACAGTTACATGATAAACAGCTAATGATCCCCGTTTTAATATTTCACGCTTAAGTTAAGATCCCCTCTTTTTGTTTCACTGTTAGATACTTGAATCCCCTTATTTTTAAAAATATTTTTATTTATGAATTTTCCAACAAATGCTAAGTCTGCGATATCTTGGGTTTAGTTAGTTTCTCTGGGAATTTAAACTGCATTTTCCTTCTTTTTTTGTTTAAACTTACTCAAAGCTTCTTTAGACTATATATATATATATATATATATATATATATATATATATATATATATATATATATATATATATATATATATAGATAGATAGATAGATAGATAGATAATAAACAATAACAAATATTTATATATATTTATATATATATGTAGGATGACAAGAGAGAGAGACACACACACACAAACATAGACAGACACACACACGCACGCGCACACACACACACACACACAGTAAGTAAGATGTGCGTGGATCATGAAATTTGAGCTGTTGAACAATTTTTTAAGAGTTCGACTCACTTATGCAACCTGATTAAGAAATATTCCAAAGGTCACTTAATGAAACATTACTGAAGGAGGAAATGCTGCCTAACGACACAAATATTGTAGACACTTAAGGTATTCACCTGGAAGAAGGAAAACAGAATTAACATCGGTCTCACTACTAATCTTCATACCTTTCATTGGCTTGTATCTCTAACTTGCGTATAAGACTACAGAAAGCTTTTAAATAATTATATACGTATCGACGTTGCCCGGGAGTGTATTTAATTTTAGTTTTGTTTCGCTCAGCCTCCCCGGCCCTTTATTTCTCATTGTAATTAATTTATTTTGATAAACTATTCAACATATTTTTTTAATTAAGGCGATTTTCTACAAATATTGCTTTGGTTTAATAGAGGATTTTTAATATGAAGTTTATTTATTACGATATATATTTGTCATAAATATCGAACGGCTGACCTATCTAACTCTGAAATAATTTACCTCGTCAAAGAAGACCTTTTTTGAGTTGTATGTAGCAGAGTATAAAAATCGGCAGTTTAAAGACTTGAAAAGTTATGGCGCCATTTTGCATGTTAACGAAACCTAAGCATATGCGTAACCAATTCCCCTCACATCT
>OY744518.1:175274783-175279783 GCA_963556195.1 Sepiola atlantica
AGAATACACAAAAAAAACGTCCTTAGAAATGACCTGTTTCTTTTTGTTATTCCTTTTTGACATGTCTTTTTTTTCTTATCTCCTCATTTAATTTAATTTTATGCTTTTCAAGTTCACTTTAAACATAGCATAGTCCAAAATATGTGAAAACACGCTCTTAACAAGATTAAAAGTTAAAAAAAAAACCCACAGAATCCCCTCCACACACACACGGTGTCGTTTATTTATATACAAATCCGTATTTGATTTCTGTTTATATATTTTCTATTCATTCTTTTCTTCAATTAAAATGTCTATAATAAGACGATGTAGTTTGCTTGAAGCATTGTGTGTAATATGTATATAGAAGGGTCGTAGAACGCTATCACAATGTAAGAAGTGAAAATATGCCGGTGTTGAGAAGGGAGACAGAAACAAAGTGATTAAAACAATTTTTTGTTTTAGTAAATTATACTTGATTCACTTTCAACTTCTACACAGTTATCTAATGTATGTAACTCGGTTCCATAATATATTTCGAGGTAAGACCTACTATTTGATAAAGAGGTCTTACCTCGAAATATATTTTGAAAGAAAAAACATGTAAATAAAAAAAAATCACTTTATTTTTGTCCTCCTTCCCAACACAGGCATATGTTCACCTTTTGCATTGTGATAGCCTTTTATAACTCCTCAAGCAAACTATATCACCTTATTAAATGTAAATATATATTAAAATAAAATAGCCCGGATACTAGTCGACTGGAAGAATGTAAGTAAGAATGAGGCCGTGGAAGTGGTTCGAAATATATTATTATACATTGTTACATACACTAGATCACTGAGTAGAAGTTAAGACTAAATCAAGTACGATTTACCCCCCCCCATCCGCAAATAAAATAAAACAATTACAATTTAAAAAAAGAATCACTTTATTTCTGTCCCCCTTTTCAACACCGGTATATTTCCACTTCCTGCATTATGATAGCTTTCTATTATCTATCTATATACATACAATGTCTATGTTGAAGAGAACACTACATTTTCTATTTAAAAAAAAAAATGCAAAGCTAAAAAGATAAAACTTATTGACGAATTCTACAGAGCGTTTGGAAAATAACTCCCTATTATAAAGTGCTCGTAATTTATTACTTAAATATAATTCTTACAAGAAATGAATATAAGAAAGTGTATGGCATATGGCTTCTCAAGTCACCTGAGAACAGCAGCAACTGATTTCACAAAAAACTCAAAGTATTTAATAATGAGTAACGAATGAGATGGATATGTTGACAATTGAATGATGATGAATACTATGAAAGGATGGAAATCTACGCAAACCACCCACCTAAAAAACAGCTGGACTACAAAACAGCAATTCGTCCCCCTTTGTCAGAAACATCGCTCATAGAAAGTGTAGAAAAATAGGGGGTAACCAGATTCACAAGAATGCCTACTACTTTGTTCTGTGGAGATTATACTATCAAATAATATATTGTGTTAATATATCTGTTACAGTATTTACTCCATCATTCAAACTCCGCGGTCTTACATTCACAGGCAGCATGAATTCAAACAAATACATAGAAGATGCCGTCAAGTATGCTGCAAAGAAGGCGGGGTTCCCTGTGCCGGCCGAGAAAACTTCTTACACCTGCCAGTATCCTATATCTCTACAAAGCAACCATGAACCCATGCATGGAGTATTGTTGTCACATCTGAGTTGGTGCATGAACCACTAGTCTCTCCTCCTGAGACAGAGCCCCAAAAGAGCCTCGAATCTAATAGGTTCCATACTGACTACCAAGCTCCACCCCCTGTCTCATCGCCGCAAGGTTGCACCCCAGTGCTTGTCTTACAAGCACTTCAATGAAATGTGCTCCGAAGAACTTGCTGCACGTGTTCCACTCCCTCAACGTAAGTACCTCCGACCAACCCGACAATCAGCAAAATCCCACCCCGTCACTGTAGAAATTCCCAGACACCGGAAAGCTTTCTACTCCAATAGCTTCTTTCCTTGAACTGATTGTTTTGGAATTCCGTCCTGTTCCCCCGACTGTACGAACATGCAGACATTTTAATGGAATGTGAAGAAACACCTCGCTACACAGCATCTCATTTCGAATGCGCCATATAAATCTGGCCCCTAATTCATAGTAGCCCTTTACGTCTCAGTAGCAATGTGTCTAGTTTGAGGTGAATAAAAGTATATAAAAAATGAAACAAAAAAAGAAACCAGTAATCAATATATGAGTAGTATCGAAAGTAGAAAGTCGACCCATGGTTTACTTTCGGTAGCCTCGTAAGAGATTGTCACTTAGAACTGATTGTAAACTAACGCGGTTAATCGTGACGCAATAGGTCTACGTGGTACAATCAAGTTTCACTTCTGAATTCCGGTTCCCGAGTTTGACTAAAAGGTTCGCAAATTCGACTAAATGTTTTTCGAGATTGACTAGAAGATCCCCAATTTCGACACATTCACTGTGGAGGTCCCCAGATGTCGGAGAGCCTTCTACTCAAATAGCTTCTTTCCCCGTGTTGCTGGCCTCTGGAACTTCCTTCCTGCCCCCTGTTTCCCCGACAGTACAGACATGCAGAAGTTTAAAACTAATGTAAACAGACATCTCGCTGCACAGATCCCAATCTAGGTTGACTGCCCCCTACCTTCTCCCCTCTTCTTTTTTCTCAGTAGCCCCTTACGTCTACAGTGGCGTCCTGCCTTGTTTGGGGTGAACTATGTTAAAAAAAAAAATAAATAAATAAAAAGGTTCAAAAATTCAACTAGAAGGTTCCAGAGTCCAACCATAAGGTTCCCGGATTAAACAAGAAGGTTCTCAGGTTCAACTAGAAGGTTCCTAAGTTCGGCGAGAAAGTTCTCGAGTTCGACTAAAAGAGTCCTGATTTCGACTCGACCGTTCCCAAGTTCGATAAGATGCACCTGAAGAATGTCGGAGGTTACATCGACTGAAACGTTGTGATTATAAAAAACACAATGAGGACAGTAGTCAAAATAATGCAAATAATACAAATTTACACACAAAAACAAGTTCGTCGAAAGGCAAACGATAAAGTTGGCCGCATTCTCCATTTATTAAAAAGGACCCCCCCCCCAAAAAAAACCCCCAAAATCAAAGCAAGATAGCTAACTGAACACGAAGAAGAGCAAGGAAGAACAGCATAAAGTTGACTTTGTTAGACCTGGACGCGGCAAGTATGACAATACGCTGACAACGAAATAGAATGTTAGAACAAAAAAAAAGAAACAAATGAGAAAATGATTAGTTTATGCACATACCCACCACTTGTAGGCCACAAAAAGCCGAAGAATGATAACAAAGAAAAAGTTTCCATTGAAATTGTTTAAAAGAAAACATACACACACACGAGCCACCCATTCTGTTGAGAGAGAGAGAGAGAGAGAGAGAGAGAGAGAGAGAGAGAGAGAGAGAGAGAGAGAGAGAGAGAGAGACTATAAAACTAGAAATATCACGTTTTAAAAACCAATGAAATGGTATATATTTTTTAAAGTTATTTTACAGACAGCACAATATAAACAAGCCGCGCATGCGTGGTCCCCTCTGTATGTGACGAATGTAAAATGCAATAAATTTGGGCAATTTGGGGAATTTTTGACCCCCCCCTTTGACCCCCTGGGCGTGCGAACCAGAATTTTTCTGATGTCAAGGATGCTCATTTTATATCCAGGACAATTGCCTCTACATTTTGGCCAAGTTTCAGAAAAATTGAATGGATGGATCAAACGTTATGGGAGAAAAGGGTATTTTTTGCCATTTATGGGGGCTTTTGACCCCCTGGGGGCGCGAACCAGATTTTTTTCCGAGGTCAGCGATTCTTAGTTTCTATTAGGAACAATTGCCTCCACATTTTGGCCAAGTTTCAGAGAAATTGAATGGATGGATGAAAAGTTATGGGGCAAAAAATGTCATTTTCGGTCATTTCGGGGTCTTTTGACCCTCTGGGGGGCTAACCAGATTTTTTTTTTTTAAATCGGAGAATGTCACATTCTAACCTGACCAAAGTTACAACTTCATGCAAAATTTCAGAGAAATTTCATAAAAATTGAATGTATGGATCAAACGTTATGGCAGGAAAGGGTCATTTTTTGCCATTTTAGGAGCACTGTGACCTCCTGGGTGCGCGAACCGGATTTTCTCCAAGATTAGCGATACTTAGTTTCTATTAGGAACAATTGCCTATACATTTTAATCAAGTTTCAGAGAAATTGAATGGATGGATAGGAAAGTTATAGGGTAAAAAATGTCATTTTTTGCCATTTCGGGGCCTTTTGACCACCTGGGGGATAACCAGATTTTTTTTCAAAAATCTGAGAATGTCACTTTCTCACCTGACAAAAGTTACAACTTCATGCAAAATTTCAGAGAAATTCAATGGATGGTTGCGGAGAAAAATCCGGACGGACACACACACAGACGGAAATGCCTCAAAACATAGGTCTCCCAATTTTTTAAATCGGAGAACCAAAAAACATTTAACACAGTTGAATTCTTCAAGTTAATTTACTAATATATATGTATATATATATATATATATATATATATATATATATATATATATATATATATGTCACCATTTACCATGGCCAAAGGCCACTCAAGGATAAGGGTTAATGAGATTGTCAGTTGGATGATGACCAATACTATGAGAGGATTGGACACAATAGATGGAATCAGCAGAATTTAATTGAGAGGACAGCTTAACAAGTATTTGTCAATATTGGACTTGAAAGCGATCGTGTTATAGTCAGCTGAGAAGTAGCCCTGGATTATTAAGTTCCACAGATGGAAAGTTCTTGGAAAGAAACACTGTCCATGGAAGTTCTGTTAGGTACATAGCAGAAGAATGTGAATGCACGTATATATATATATTCCATTACGTTGGAATATTATTTGCATTTTTTATCATATATATATATATATATATATATATATATATATATATATATATATATATATATATATATAAATATAGAGGCAAAA
>OY744518.1:175284783-175289783 GCA_963556195.1 Sepiola atlantica
TGAATAACTACTAAACGATACTAAACGTGATTAGTACGTACATGAATGTACTAAGAAAATACTTTTTCTTTTTAACCAAATTGATATTGTATGTTTATCTCTAAATTATATAAAGTCTGGTACCTAAAAAAATATCGATTTGAAAACTTTTCCGCCTGTTTGCGACAAAAAAGATATTGATCTGTTTATTTAGTTATATAAATACTAAATTTAGTTTAGTATTTACAATCTCGTACTAAGATAGCTTTGAGAAAGATAACTTTATGTTTTGTGGCAAAATCGGTATTGCATATCTATATATCTATTCTACCAAATCAATACTAAACTCTACTAAAAGTTATCATATCGTACTAAGAAATATAGATTAAAAAAAAACCCAACTTAACAGCCTCTTTGTGGAAACATATTCGTATTAAATAGGATCTGTTTATCCATATTCTATCAAATAAATACATTACTATTATTTTTATTTACTCACTTGGAGTCTTCACACAAGTCATCATTAGTGATTACTCACTGGCAATAACAAGTGGTGTTCCCTGAAAAGTTTTCACATATTTTCAGTAACCCTCTGCCTCTCTCGATAACCGCTACAAATCATTTTGCGTTATCGCAACAGCCGTTTACTGTTGATTTATAATTGGCAACGACCGTTGCACTTATCTAGAATTTGAGTGGCAATAAGCCTCCCCAAGGTTTCAGTATTCTTCGCACCCTTCCAGTGGAGGCCTGGTTGGCGCTCCCCATTCCCGGTCTTCCGATCCTCCTTGACTCTTATTATTATTATCATTATTATTGTCAAAAATCTTAAATACAATACCATCGTTTCCAGGGTTCATTATTTCTCAACATAATAAATATCAATATTTACTGCCAAATGCTGCAATTAAGGTGCTAAATTAATCCGGAAAAAAACATAAAAAAATAAATCAAATAATACTAAAAAGAAAATACCATATTTATCGACCAATCGTACAGTTCTGGGGTAAAATACGTCTCTTAATTTCTCCTTTTGCGAAAAAAAAAAAGAAATCCTCGGAAACTTGGACGAATACATTTTCTACAGGAATCAAGAGCCAGGAATCCGGCATCATCATGCCTATCAGTCCGGAAAATATTAACGTGGACAATATTTTACACGGCTTGAAAGATTTTGGAAGTTACCAGGTGCTGCAATACATTGTGATATGCTGTATGCAAATACCAAATGCCTTCAATTTACTCGCCATTGTATTTATTGGTAAGTTTTTACTTTTTTCTTTCAAACCTTTTTTTTTTTTGCAGTATTTTTTTTTCATTTAGAGAATCACTCCCGTTTCAAAACTCGGTTTGAAACCGTTTTTTTTTTCTTTCGGTTGGTTTACGTATGAAAAACAAACAAAAATAAATGCCTTCAATTTACTGACCATTGTTTTTATCGGTAAGTTTTTACTTTTTTTTTCTTTTACTTTTGCTTTAAAACTTCTTCTTTTTTTTTTTGGGGGGGGGGGGTAAAACTTTTGTATGAATTCGTATGAATCAGCCTGGTACGAGTTTTGACCGGCTCGCTTCTGTTGTTGGCAACATGGTGCTTCTACAGAATAGGACCCATATCGACACAGATGTTACCGAATGAGTTTACGTAACAGACCGGAAATGGCCGAAGCAGTTCGCAATTTGAAAGCCACGAGAAAAAAAAATGTAAAAAAAAGGCAGTCGACACTAATGCTAATGAAAAACCAAAATGAAGTTAACCGTGGTTAAAGTTAGGTCAGGGTTAGGGGTAACAAAAATTTAGTCCCTAAAAAAGAAATAAAGTTGAAAACTTTCCTGAAAAAAAAAAGAAAAGAAATAAAGTTTTTACTTTATTTCTTTCGCTTTCTTTTATTTTTTGTGTTTATTTATGTCTGTTACGTAAAGGTAACTTCGCGTGAATCAGCATGGTACGACCTTTGACCGGCTCGATTCTGCTGTTGGCACCGTGGTGCTTCTACAGAACAGGACCCATATCGACCCGAATGTTTCAGATTGTTTCCGATTGCGATTTACCGAACAGAACGATTTAGAGAGAAACGCAATATCAGAAAGAATGACAAACTCTACCCATACAGAACTAAATTGAATTTTATTGACGACCGACAACGAATTTAGAGAAATAGTCAAACATACAATCACTGATATGAAACAAGTCTCTTGGTGACCCTGATAAAGAAAAAGCGTCTTTGTATGGGGAGCGGCTCGTAAGGCGGGGGTGGGGGAGATTAGCAGTAACTGGACAGTCTGCATTTGTTGCCGGCAATAAAGCGAAAAGGGATTGGTTCATCGGAAATGGCCGAAGCAGTTTACAATTTGAAAGCCGCGAAAAAAATGCAAACCGGCCGACAACACTAATACGCATGCAAAACCAAAATGAAGTTAACCAAGTTAGGGTTAAGTTGGGATTTTTTAAAAAAGTCCCTCAAGAAATAGTGTTGAAAAAAAAACTTCCTAAAAAAACAAAATATTTTTATTTTGTCGCTTTAAACGCGAAATAAAAAAATAAAGTAAAAATATTAAAAAAAAGAAGCTTTCTCTTACTTTTTGCATTTGTTTACGTCTATTACGTAAAGGTAACTTGGAATGAATCAGCATGCTTTGACTTTTGACCGACTCGGTTCTGCTGTTGGCATTGCATTTTTGAAACTGGAAGATTGCAAGAACCATTTTAGGCACTTCATGCTTTTCTATTTCCATAAAAGTTAAGATGCCTTGCAAACAACAACAAAATATATGTACAGTGTACGGTGAAGATACTTTAGCTGACAGAACTATGCGTAAGTGGTTCGCAAAGTTTAGAGCTGGAGATTTTAACCTTAATAATGAAGAACGCCCAGACAGACCACCTCTTCAGATGACAACCAAATATTAATTGAGAATAACCTATATTACACAACACGAGAACTAGCAGAAAAGCATGAGCATTTAGTAAAACTCTAGTATACAAATGGGCACGAACTTTCCGGACAACCGGATGAATATTTTATGGAGAGGGATAGATACGAGAAAAATCTTTATCACTAACAGTAAGGAATTTCTTACCTAGTTCGGTTTTTCGTATTTGAGTATATGGTGGTTTGAACCAAATAATTCTATTTCTCCTATTTTCATTATTTTTGGCATATTTAATTCAAATGTGAACATACACACTGTTATTTAACGCTGTGTCATAGAGATTACGTTTTCATTAATTGAACTACACTCGATAACCCTAAATATGTGTTATAATGGATGAGGGTAGATTGGATTTTTGTTGTATGTATATTGGAATGGCATGCTCTTCTATAGATGGCTCATGACCAATAGACCGTGTATAAAAGTAAACAGTATTTATCTCTTGAGACAGAAAGTTAAAAATTATTTAACTTGTGTTAACTTTGAAGCCCTTTAAAAATGGAAGATTGTAAGGCCCCTTTTACGCACTTGATGCTTTTCTTTTCCCATATGGGCAAAAATACCTCTCAAACAATAAAAAAAGATATGTGCAGTGTACGGTGAAATACTTTAGCTGACAGAACTGTGCGGAAGTTGTTGACAAAGTTTAGAACTTGAGATTGTAGCCTTAATGATGAAGAACGCTCAGGCAGACCACCTCTACAGATGACGACCAAATCAAGAAATTAATTGAGAATAACCCACATTACACAACACGTGAACTAGTAGAAAGACATGACATCAAAATTCAATATTCATGAGCATTTAATAAAACTTGGGTACACACACCAATCCAATGTTTGGGTGACACATGATTAAAATTCAGTACGAACTGATAGTTTTGTCACCAAAGTTAAGCGACGTTGAGCCCGGTCAATACGTAGATGGGTGACTATTTGGGAATACCAGGTGCTGCATTTAGAATAGGATTCTAGTGGCATTGCAGCAACCTATTATATAGTAAGGGTATGCTCGCCAGTACAAATTTGATGATTTAAATTCGCAGCGGAACGTTAGCGTGTAAACAGGAAATTATGTTCAGTCCGGGATAGCTTATGCACTCAGAGGTCAGCTCGACCTACTGTGGGAATTGATAGAAACGGATGTGACGTCTTTTGGCTCAAAGAGAGAGAGAGAGAGAGAGAGTGAGAGAAGTAGTCAGCTTCGGTTGAAAGTTTCAAGCGATGAGAGGTGAGAAGAAATGATTTTAGAATCGATTATAAACGAAAGGGCCAGCCCCAGAAATCCGTACCCCCTATATGCCCCGCGACGCTAGCAGAGGAGAAGGCAACGTCATCAGTCGAATAAAATAGTATTTCGCCAAATTCGGGATCTAGTTCTTTTTTTGTGTTGTTGTTCAAACTTTGATTCCGGAGCGAGAATGCACCTCTGTGGAGAGAGAAAGAGACGACCTTGAACACAGTGTCCTTAGTCTCAGAGGACTGTTGTGGTTGAGCGTCGAAGACACGAGATATACTTTAATTGTACATATATGATTTGTTGATTTGCGTTTGGTAACAAACACATATTTTATTTGATCGTGACGTAGGAAACATTAGACCTCCCCCTTGGAGAAGAGGTAATGTAACATACCAATCTGCAGATATAAAAACCAATCCTGGACCATTTGTTTTGATCTGCACCGTGCAGACACTAGCCGACGATGACAGATTTCAGAATTCAGATTAGAGATTTACATGTAAAAATCTTTTTGCCATGCATTGATTTATAATAGCTAAAGCACATGTCTACACGCGATAAATGCTTGGTTTTAGAGGTGCAATGATTATTGAAAATGTGCTCGCAAACCAAAAACATAATCTTCTCTCAACGGAGTAGACATCTATTTATATGTCTACATTTGGTTAAGCGACATTGAGCCTGGTCAGTACTAGATGAATGACCATTTAGGAATATCAGGCGCTGTATGTGGGCACATAGCTATGGGCAAATAGCGTCGCCAACCCCCAGTGTCTAGCGTGGCGACTATGGCACAACTCCTGAATGACAGACACAAATAAAGGGGAAGGAAACCAGGGAGGGATTCCTCC
>OY744518.1:175297283-175322283 GCA_963556195.1 Sepiola atlantica
AGAGTATGAGTGCCCCAAACCACACGAACCTGGAGTGAATATATTACGTCACAGAGAGGAAGTTGCTAGCGATACGTGGCGAATAAACTGATCAGATCTTTTTCTTTCTCTCTGGATCGCGCACGCGATAGCGAGTGGCTGACTTCGTGATAGTGCTCCCATTCTCCCGTGCGAGATGGGTGGGGGCCGATGTATACTGTATAGTTGAGAATATAAATAAAACCCCTGAAATCCTTATTTTCTGCTGGCGTTTTTCTAATAACTTTGAAGATTTAGTATTAGTAGTATTTGTATATCTATTTTTTTTGGTAGTAAAATGTGAAGTGGTCGGCATTCCCCGACAGAGGAGTATTTGGCGACGGCAATAATCCAACCACTACTCCAGAAGAATGAGCTAATACTTGGCAGAATGAACCTCTTGGGGCCGATTAAAAAAGTAATTTTGGCTTCAATGAAGTTTGTAAAGCCAGTTAAGTTTTAAAAAAATTAAAAAGACAAAATCAAAGGTCAGTCTCTCTCTCTCCCTCTCTCTGCCCCTCTCTCTCCATCTCTCTCACCATCACTTTCTTGCCCCTTTCTCACTTTTTCCGGCAACGAGCTCAAATTGTATTACTACTATTTTTTTCTTCGGTAATAGAAAATGAGGAAAGAGGAGGGGGGGGGGAGGAAAGGAGTGGCAAATGAATCAGCGAAAATTACGTGTCGATTAATAAAAGGAGAATGAACTTCACTACTGTAAGTGAGAGAAATAGAAAGCACATGAAATAAGAGAGAGAGAGAGAGAGAGAGAGAGAGAGAGAGGGAGAGGGGAAGAGGGGATAACACAACATACAGTCAGAGAGTTGAAGATTGATAGACAAAACTTTAGAGAGAGATTGGTCACTTTGTAAATTGATTGCAAATCACGGCCGTTTAAATGAATTATAATGATTAAAAAAACAATCTAATGATGGAATTCAGGAATAGTGTGACATGTATTTTGTGTGATTAAAATATATAGGAAAAAATCTTAGGGAAAATAACGTTGATTAACTTGCCTTTAAAGTCAGATTTAAAAAACAATACATCTGACAAATCGATACTTGATTCAGACTAGGATTTTGTTCTAACATTATGTTATTGGCTCGATTATAAGTTACTTCGCTTAAGATTCTTATAGTGATTAGCCAGCTAAGAAGTTTTTACACTCAGAACATTTTCGTTCATAAGCTAAATAGAACCAGCCGCTTACGAAATACACTGTAATTGGGTGCCTGTTTTTACCAATACGCAAAATTGTAAATGTTTATCAAAATCTGTTCACTTGTGAGTAATGCCGAAACACATTTTACTTGAAATCATATTCGACCAAAAGCATAATCCCTTAAAACTTCAAATATATATACAATTTTTATGAAATTTAAATCATATGTATAAACATTTATGGGGAAAACAATGGAAGTGATCCCAAATCTCTAAGTGCTCTCCTAACCTAAGAGAGCTATGGGTCCCAGACTTGCTTTAAAACATCAAATATATCCTGGTATTTATATCATATACAATTATATATATACAATTCTCCGGGAAAGAAAATGAAAGTGATCCTGAATCTCTACGTTACTCTCTATGTGTTGAATATCTACGTGCCCCGACTTCTAAGTGACCCATTCGAACATAACCCCCTTTAAACTTGAAATACATGTATCCGATTTTAATGAAATTTAAACCATATGTATAAGACATTTAGACAGAGTTTTCCAACATTTCAGCTTCTTTCGACTATATTAGGGGGCGAAACGAGAGAAAGGGTTAATAAAAACAAAGAAAGTAATATGGCGTTATGAGCATAATGAAAAATGTACATTAGTGATTTTCATTCAATCCCGAGCAACGTCGGGTCTTCCTGCTAGCTATTATTATTATTACCATTGTTATGATTATTAACGCTTATTCCTTTGGCAGGTTATCCCCAGCCGACTTTTTACGTGCATTTCTATTTTAACTATTTATAGGCGACAATGTTTTAATTGAATTGACTTTCTTCTTTACGAAACTTTAACTTTATAAATAGATAGTTTAATATCGCTGTTAATCTTTGTAATTTGATTACTTAGTAATTCGAGCGAAACAAAAACAAACTATTTGACTACGTAGGTAACAGATTTTACACCTTCGGTCGTAAAATACGTCACTTCCGTTTCGTTTCTACGCCCAAATATTAATCTTCTTTAATGTTTTAAAAGGTTTTAATTCGGTACGAGATTTCTACGCTTACTTTCTTCGAATAATACGGCCGGTGGGTTATATCAAACGGTGTGGAGTTAAAATAAGTCCTATCTTAAATTGTAACCGGTAAATGAACCCAATGATCATCTGCGTTTCACGTCATTCGGATTTACCACCAATACGTGGAGTGTATCCAACGTATCAAAAAAGAAAAAAAAAAAAAGAAAAAAGTAAATGTCGGGGGGAGGGGGGCTATAGCTAGTGTGTATATGTTGAATTCTTGAGGCGTAAATAAAAGATCATGTCGTAATTAAGTTTACCTATTCTGTTATTATGTTAGAATAAACCTGTCGATATTCCCCGGTACGAGCACATCAGGCGACCGAAAATACCCCCATTGTGACAAAGAAGGATCTGATAGTTCAAAACAACTCCTCGGTTTCCAAAATATCGCCTGGTATGAAAACAATTGGCGAACCTCAGTTGTACAATTTAGTAGTAATATTATTAATAATAACTAGCGAGACTCGTGTATATTACACGAAATGATATCTTCAATACTAATTATCTTGTTCCTAACCTATACATGTTTGAATCAAATATGATAAGATTTGACTTGTATATTTATTTAAAAAAATGAACAATACATGAAACAATTTACAAAACTCCTTTATATACAATATTTCTAGTGAAGGTAATATTTCGACGACTACACCTTACTTTGTAAATGCTTTAGATTAAATTAAAATTGGCTCCAATTCATGAGTAGCATACAAAGATTCGGAAGGTCGTTGCTTTTGATGTAAGCGTGACACACAAAATAACACACACGCTATCGTATTAATATATGTCTACCCGGTCGTCTCCTCCCTACCTACCTCTTCCCCCCTTCGATGTAGAAAAAAAATTACAAGTTGGTTGGGATCGAACTATAAATCAGTCGGGCCGACGTCAAAAACCGACGTCAAAATCCTACGTCGCTATGCGTTGCGCCAAAGGGAAATACTTGAAAATATAACGAAAATTAGGGGACTTGAATGCTTTTCCAAATCTAGGTGCGGCACGCATGCGCAGAGCTTTTGATGTAAGCGTGACACACGAACACACACGCTATCGTATTAATTTATAGATTGATTTGTATATATTTGTTGATGGTAGTAAAATGTGAAGTGTTCGGCTATAAAAATAGTCAATAACCGACCCGCCGGCATTCCTCTATAGGAGCGCACCAGGCGAGTGGCAAAGTCAAGACATGGATACACCAAGAATAGAATCAAATTACCTCAGAAGGTGCAATTATATATTTTGTCTTTATTATAAAAAATATTTCAGCAGAAACGAGTGAACATTTTTTTTATTTGTAAATTGACACACAATGGCATAGACGTGGTAGGGGCCAAAGAGGAAAGAAAAACAAAAGGAAAGGACCGAAGAAAATGGATTACATTAGCGAAAAATGACACACACCGGCAGTGGTGTGGTGAAAAAAGACGTAAGAAACAGTTTTAATTTTAAGAGTACCTTTTTTAGGAAAACCTGGAGTAAAACAATGACATTAGCGTAAAGAGAAACGAAATCTTTTCAACACATTTGCACTAGAAAATATTGTAGAAAAGGGAAACTAAAACTATGAAGACATGGAAGAGAACGAAATCGGATTTTCAAAATTAGATGTGTAGAATAAGTGTGGATAGATAAAGTTTTGTTATTGTTTAAACGTGTACAATTTTCTTGGATGATTGCTTTAGCTAAATTAGGTATTATGTTTTAGAAACCCATTCGTTGTTTGGTATTGTTTTACACTGCATCGATTGTGTTTTATATATATATATATATATATATTGATATTTTTGTCTTTTTATAAAAAATACATATAATACAATTATGCATACAATTTTTGTAAAAATACATATAAAGTAATAAATGTAGGTGTTGAAATATTATTTTGTTTTACGGTGTTGGCTTTCAGCAGTAATTCACAGTTTCTTAGCTAAATTAGATATGAGGTGTTAGAAACCCATTCGTTGTTTGGTGTTGTTTTACACTGCATCGATTGTGTTTTATATATATTGATATTTTTGTCTTTTTATTAAAAAATACATAAAATACAATTATGCATAAAATTTTTGTAAAAATACATATAAAGTAATAAATGTAGGTGTTGAAATATTTTTTTGTTTTACGGTGTTGGCTTTCACCAGTAATTCACAGTTTGTTCGGCTCCAGACATATGCACCGGTTGAACTGTTTGTTTTAAGCAAAATTCTTCTTGTGTGTTTGTAAAGCGCTAGTCATTCAACACCGTTGGTTCCTATGTGTTCTGCTGCTTTATGTTATTTTCTTCTCATCTCTCATTCGAATACCGAACCGAACGTTAACGCCCGCCTCCTGTATCGCATGACACGTGCGTGCATAACGTTGCCAAAATCCACACGTGCGATTTCGCTTTCAATCCGCCTACTTTCTACCGTCAGTCGCGGGTTCTCGGAATAGAGCATCATTTCGTCTTACGTCGTCATAATGATTAGTAGTGATCATGAAATCTGTTCAATGTGGAGTGATAATGGAACTGATTTTCTATAATCTATTATTATACTAAAGCTGAGTTAACCAACGTTTGTTTCCGTAATGCCCTTTTTCCTATATATTTTAATCACATAAAATACGTGCTACAATATTATTTCTTGGTTTAGTGATTGAGTTATGTTTGAAAAAAAAATGTAATTGTATAAATTAACCTTAAATTGCAATAAACTGACCAAGTAGAAAAATAGTTGGATCATTCTATCGCTCCAGAAAGTACATGACTCCTGATGCAGTCCTCTACCTGTATAAGAGCCACACTCGCCCTAAGATGGAGTAATGCTGGGGAGGTGCCATTCGAAGCACCCTTTCTTGCCTTGACAGAGTACAGAATCGTCTTCGCAATCTAGTGGGGGATGATCTCTTCTCGTCCCTGCAACCTCTTTCACATAGAAGAGATGTTGCTAGCCTCTCTCTATTGTATCGTTATATTAATGGTAGGTGCTCGACTGGGCTCCGATCCATGGTTTCCCTGTAAAAACATTCACAGCAAGAACTGGTTTGGCTACAACCAAAGCAAAGGACTTTCCTTCATCTCTTTCTTTCTTTCTCTCTCTCTCTCTCTCTCTCTCTCTCTCTCTCTCTCTCTCTCTCTCTCTCTGTACCAAAAACACAAACGGAATTTCCATGAATAAAGTGGTCTTTCCTAGAACACCCCTTATGTAGGACAAGATACCATGAGCATGCTTCCCAACCGACTAGAGCATGCTCGTCTTAAAGTCTAATATAAACAAATGCTCGCCGAGCTGTCCTCTTGGAAAATCAATTCATCTTAAGTAATCTTCTGCCCATTCAAACCATCGTTTCCAATCTTCTCGTGACGGCGATCATTGTTTGGATGACAATCTCTTTAACCCTTATCCTTGAGTGCCCCCCCTCCCCGGGCCCCCAATAAGCGGTGATGCATCAGTAAAAAAAGTGACTCATCTCTTACTAAATTTCTATCTATCACTCTTTTACTCTCTCACTGTATGTTATTTCATACCCGCTTTTGTTTTATACCGTTTCTATTACTTTCGCTTCTCTCTCTCTCTCTTTCTCTCTCTCTCTCTCTCTCTCTCTCTCTCTTCCTATATATTTTCATTGCACAAAATACATGGTACAATATTCCTTGGTTTGGTATTGAGTTATGTTTGGAAAAATCAATTTCAATTATGCTAATTAAGGTTAATTACCAAATTTAAGGTTAATTACCAAATTACCCATCTCTTACTAAGTTTCTGTCTATCACTCTCTTCCCCTCTCACTATATTTTGATTGACCCTTCCCGCTTTTAGTTTATACCGTGTCTTTCGCTACAGTCTCTCTCTTTCTCTCTTTTTCTCTCTCTTTCTCTCTCTCTCTGTTTTCCCCTCTCTCTCTTTCTCTGTTTTTTCTATCTCTCGTTTTCTTTATCTCTCTCGTTCTCTCTTTTGCTGTCTCTCTCTCTCTCTCGTTCTCTTCCGTTCTCTCTCTTCCTGTCTCTCTTAATGTCTTGCCCCAGTACCCTAATAATAAAAGGAAAAAGGATAAAGAATAAAAATAAGAAAAAAACAAAACCATGTTTGGTGGATTTTTAGATCATCAGAAATGACTCACGTTTTTTTTGTTTTTCAACTCGCGATAGTCCAGTCCTATGTTATAAGAAATAAAAAAAATGACATTAGAAAGACTTACATTGGAAAGCAAATAGAAGGTCAGACAAATAAATTCGAAAAGAAATATTTCACTCTAAATAAAAATCAACTGTAAGTATTTTTTTCTTTTCTCAAGGTAATCAGAGATGATGGTGACGTTCGTCCATCGATTGCGAATATAACCGTGACCATTATATTTATGGTGCGTCCGGAGATGGCTCGTCAGTCACGATCCGATAATAATAATTTGTATATAAAAATTAAACTACTGACGTAAATCTATGATTTTATATGAATATTAGTGCGAACACTGGCGAAGCATAATTTTTTTCATGATTTTTTGACAGAAGGTGTGCACTAGTGTTGAATTGTACTGTTAATTTTTCTTGTGGATGACCTATATACATTGGGCTTTTCTGGCTTGTATTGTATGTTTAATATATATATATATATATATATATATATATATATATATATATATATATATATATATATGTAAAATAAAATATGAAACTAAAAGTATACTTTTAGTAGATAGAACTTATAGTGAAATGGTTTAAGTTCAATATACGAGATAGAGCAATTATAATCTCCTTTCACCGGACACCTTATCAACGGACATTCACCAACTGGACATACCCCATATTTTTTTCCACGCACACTCTCATTCTCTATTACTTAATATATTTTCAAATTTTGAATTTTGGCTTTTCCATTGCCAACTTATCCATCTATGTAATTCCTCTGATGAAAAGATTTTAATCTTTGAAAAGCATTGGCTTAAGGAAAGAATAATAAATATGTTTTTACCGAGTACACCTTGCATTGAACAATCGAAGTTGAAATAGATGTGTCATTCGTACATGTTTATCCCTCTTCTTTCATTTATCTTATATATATATATATATATATATATATATATATATATATATATATATATATATATATATAGATATGTATGTATGTCTATATCTATTTTTCTGCATTTTGTGAGAGTTTGAAACATGAAATTGAAAATTCAGACAAAATGGAATATTAGTATATGGAATACGTGATAAGCATGGCAACAGCCTAATATAAATAAGGACACAAACAATTCAGTAAAGCAGAACCAAGTTATTTCGGTTGATTCATACGACCATGAGCATTTGGTATAAATAAGCTATACTGAATTGAACAGAAAACGAAGCTTTTTATACAGTAAAGCGTGGAAGGTGATTCAGGGAGGGAAAGGGATATAAGGCGAAGCGAGTGTGGGGGAATGTGAGTGGAAGTTGTATATGGGGAAGTGGTATGTGATGAGAGGAGAAGGTGGAGAGATGTTAGACGGGGAAGTAGTAGAAAGCAAGTAGTGGGAACGAGCCATGTGGGTTAGGGTTAGGATTAGGGTAAGATTACCCGACCTCCATTTCTTTTTGAATATATAGACATTCCTGGTCTTAGATTTTGCAGTCTCATAAAGTCGCAATTCTGATGAAATTGTTTGTATTTTATTTTTTTAAACAACGAATTAGATAACTGCGTCTTGGGTGTTTAATAAGAGTGTCTTAATGCTCTAGAATGGTTTAAAAGACGTTTAAATTCGTTTAAGCATAATTAAATAAAGATGTGGTTTCTACTCGACGGATTTCCACCATTCACTGGTGGACCTAGAATGCATTAACCGCAACAGGTGAGGAGCACTGTAAAACAATTATTAGGTGATGTACACCTATCAGCTGATCATATTTATCATCACTTGTAATTTCAAACCCCGTTCTCTGAAGCCGACACTGCTTAAATTCAGTGGCAAGGAGAAGTTTAAGACTGAAAGCAATGTCGGGTTAAGCAGAGAAGGACTGGTTTTATTTTGTAGTCTTCTTAAAATTAGACTAGTTGCTCTACCAAGGATTGATAGTCTAGATTACCTTACTATTTAATCTATAGCCGATAACCACTATACCACCGGAATTTCTAACTTAAAAGAAAAGAGTGAAACTACACTGGAATGTGTATCACTAAAAGAACGTATTATTTATTAAGACAGATACTACATCGTATCCAGGGATTTTTTTGTAAAGGGCTAAAATTATTTTGACATTAAAAAAAAAAGTGATGCTCTGGGTATATCATGTTACATTCGGTGGCAAAGCCTTAATTTAGGTGGTACTTCTTTGTTCCCATTGCTCTCATGTCCACTCTGGCCACAGTGGAAGTGTAGCACTATGGAGACACATTCTTTGACCCCCGTAGATTATCCGTGATTCGTGTTAATCAATAGCAGCGGTTGTAAATAATGACAGCATAAAATTATTTGGGGTTTACCATTTTTTTTCTTCCCCAGTATACAGTATACATATATAATAACCCCAATCCATCCCCCATACGGAGGGGAGCAGCTGTCCCCAAACCCGACTGCTTTCTTCTTCTCTCGCGCAGTCAGAGAAAATAGAAATATTTAATCAGCTTATCCGCCATATGTCACTCTTTCTCTCTCTTTCTCTCTCTCTCTCTTTCTCTGTCTATCTCGTTCTTTCTCTCATTTTCTATTTCTCTCTCTCTTTTTCTCTCCTTCTCTCTTACTCTCCTTCTCTCCCTCCGCGCACGTTCTGTCTCTCTCGGCCCCAATAAAGAGAAAGATTTCATAAGTTTCTCTGCTATGTGTCACTCTTTCTCTCTCTTTCTTTCTCTCTTTCTCACTCTTTCCCTCTGTCTTTCTCACTCTTTCTCACCCTTTCTCTCTTTCTCACTCTTTCTCTCTATCTTTCTCACTCTTTCTCTCTGTTTTTCTCACCCTTTCTCACCATTTCTCTTTTTCTCGCTCTTTCTCTCTCTCTTTCTCTCTCTCTCTCTTTCTCTCCTTTATCCTTTCTCTATCCTTCTCTCCTTTCTTTCTCTCTCATTCTCTCTCTCCCGCTTTCTCATTCTCTCTTTCTCGCGCCACCCGAAAAGTGAATGATTACATTAGCTTATCCGTTACGTGTCATTATCGACTTCCTGTTTGTGACGTAATATACTGACACGTAGCTTTAACTCTAACTTGACTTCTAGTGGAAAATTCCATATTCTTACTTGAGCTAGGTTAACGCGGTATTTTCCATTTTTAACGTTATTTTTACACATCGAACATCTAATTGTGATAGAGTATAACCTGCCAAGATCCCTACTATGGCTGAAATAGAATCTCTTCTGGTTATAATATGAAACGGCATTCACTGGTATGCACATAAATTTACGTCATGAATAACTACTTAAAACAAAGATCATAGATACATATTTAAAGATATTAAGAACTTGAAGCTTATCAATTTCATAAAAACTACATGACTCGGCATAAAATAACTCGAAAATGGGTTGATATAACGTTAAATGAAACAACCAATCAAACAAATAAGTGAAATGGTTACAATATTTATTTTTGATAATCGTTCAAATCTCATTGCAGTTTCACAAGATAGCAGGGGTGGCGAGACCCCGATTAGGGAGCTTTGACGATTGTGGGGTCGCACCATAGTAACCATTACTTCTAGGTCACGCTGACCCGGGGTGCTAGCACTTTTAAGAGTTCCATGTTTGGATTAAATAGAACCCATTCTGATTAGGACATGGAACTGCATCCGGTGGTGTGGTTGAAATTTGGGACTGTTTTCGAGTGTGGTGTCACCTCTTGTTTTCCATTACTATTAGCTTCACCCTAACATGGAGTTGTGGGACCTGTCAGGGACTTGATCTATGAGTTAACTAAAATCTGTCTTCAGTATGATCTGGAACTGCATTCGGTGGTATATATTACATATATACTATTATATCATATTATATAATATATATATATATATATATATATATATATATATATATCATATAATATATATATGAATATGTTACAATATGTGAATATATAAATATGTATATGAAAAATATGTATATGAAAAATATATAAATATGTATATAAATATTTATATAGTTTGTAGCAATATTTAGCATATTTTAGCATATAGCTATATTGTAGCATATTTAGCAAATAAATATATAAATATATACATATGTATATGAAAAATATGTATATGAATATATAAATATATATATAAATATGTATACAATATGAATATGTTATAATATATATATATTATATATATAATATTATATATTATATAATATATATGATATATATATTATATAATATACTCATACGCTTTATTAATCAGGATCCCTTGACCTTGGAATGGACTTCCAAGAAAGGTAATAAATGCACCAACAACGCAGCAATTCAACGCGAAATTGGACAGATGCTGGGCCACTGTATCCTCTTGTGTGTAAATTTTTACCACTCTTTCTCTACATGGCAACTGAAGCAGGCTTGTATTATTTTTTGCCAAATTGATTGAATTGAATTAAATATAACAATAAAACTTGTTGGTGCCACAACGACTTGTTATCTACAAGGGAAAATATCTACACCGTACGCCTCTCTGCTTTGGCTTGATATCTACAAAGAATAGATTACAGAGCCTTCAGCGACTTCTCGTTGAATAATTGACTAAAGTGTCGCAAAGTCTCTTTTAGGTTATGGTTCCTGGCTCTCTAACCACACATTCTGTCGAAACCTAGACTGGGCCAATGTATCATCTTCTGTGTAAATTTCCACCACCCTTTCACCGTATGGCAACTAAAGCATACTGGTTTTATTTTTTTTTACAAAACTAGCAAATACCCCCCCCCCCGGTCGCATATTGGAGGACGGTCTTATGATAACAGAACCGATACTACACTTATAAATTGCGATTCAATCATTTAAGAATGTCTAGTCACAAAAGATTAATTTTTGGCTAAGATCAGAGTGTAGTATCTGTTCCGATGGATGCTACACTCTGTAGACCCGTACCGTTTTGGATGCTACACCTGTAGGCCGGTCTGAGGGTATTGTCATGTGCAGTTCTAGGAGGTCCACCCTCCCAGGCTTTGCCTTCTCAACCTTGGAGAAGGGGTTAGTTTATTTCTAATCGCCAAAGGCGCCCCCTACCGGGGGATGCCGACAAGGCTGCTCAGGCACTTTTTGTGGGTCAGAGTTCTGTTCCTCAAGGGCATTGGCTTTTCAATCCGACTTTCCCGACCTTGTGTCACATCTTACCGCTGTGGGAGTTAGATAAATACCAAGTAAGCCTTCAAGGTTTTATTTAAAAAAATCTCTCCTTGGCCTTTTGGCTAAAATCAGAGTGTAGTATCTGTTCCGATATATGCAACACTCTGTAGACCGATACCGTCTTGACCTTCGGCCCTTGATTCCGCCGGTCTGAGGTATTGTCCCGTGCAGTTCTAAGAGGTCCACCCTCCCAGTCTTTGCCTTCTCACCCTTTGAGAAGGGGTTAGTTTATTTCTACTCGCCTGAGGTGCCCTCTACCGGGGAATGCCGACGGGGCTGCACAGGCATTTCTGTAGGCCAGAATACTGTTCCTCTAGGGCGCTTGCTTTTCAATCCCACTTTCCCGACCTTGTGTCACATCTTACCGCTGTGGGAGGTAGATAAATGCCAAGACTTAAAGGTTTTGATGTTAATATACTTATGAAAGATTCGCATTTATTCATATTTAGATTAGATTAGATTGGAATATTAGATTAGATAAATCCAGTATTCTTCATCATCTCGCAATGTATTTATTACGTTTCAAAAAGTGTGTCTGACGGACAGACGAACATACACAATCCCTATTTATATAAGATAAATTGAATTGAATTGAATTTACAGCATGCATAAGTAGTTAAAACAAAAAAAGTATCGATAAATATTTTAAGACTTTAAGAACTTGAAATATAAAACTGTAACAACGGACTGGACTCTGCATTAAATAACCCGAACGGGTTGATATGCCGTAAAATCACGAAAAAACTAAACAAACAGACTTTCCGAAAAAAGAAAAGTGTCAATCCCATATAGGCAGCTAACACGGTACGTTGTTGCAAGTTAAAGCTAAATATGGCTACCTGCATCGAGTGTGCGTCTGTGTCTGCGGCATCAATCTAAATATAGGCGCGTTTCTGTAAAAAAAATGTCTGCCCATCAGTAGGCCACCTGCTGTACTGGCGGCGGTTAGTGGGTTAGTATTCTGTTGGATAAAGTGCAATCGTTGCTGTAAACGGTGATTAACCCAGAAACGTGGCATCATCGAGCCGAACGTCTGTTCCGGTAGGCTTTGCAAGCGGTTGGGAACGATATGGAATCCATTCCTCACCATAAACAGCCGTGGCTTAAATAATAGAGCAGACGACTGAAACGAGCGCGCATTTCTCTGTCGGAAAACAGTGAGCAAGATATATTAGGGAGGGTCCGACTAACCAACATCCTTACCATTTTATTTGGTTATACCTCATTTTTTTATAATTTCTTTTTTTAAGGTAAACCCCATCCTCCAACCGATGAATTTTGTACATATATTTTCTTTTGTAAATAAAAAACATCATACCAGTCGGGAATAGCGTTAAGTATGTTTTACGCACAGAGTGAATGTGGTATTTTGATGACTGAAATTAGTTTAGAGAATAGACCAGGCGGACGACAGGCGACTCTCCATTCCACCCCACACGAATTTTTGGCTTTGTGCCACATCTTCATATTTTATATAAAAAATTTTGATTCTTTTTAATGTAACATTTTTAGATGAATTAATTCTCTCTGGTTCTATCTCTTCAGGATGACGTCACGATATGACGTCACGGCACGATTTAGAGATTCTTTTTTAATTAAAATTAAAAGAACATTTTGTAAAAAAAATCAAAATGACAACCTAACATTTTTCAACTTGCGATTCCCAGTTTAATATCAAAACAAAATATATAAGAGATTTTGTCTTATTTGCATATCAATTTTTATTTATTTATTTATTTATTTATTTATTTCCATTGTCGATGAGCATTTATTGCTTTGTTTTTGGTGACGTATATTAACGTCTTCAATTATCTGTCCGGTATGTTGGAAATAGACAAAACTATATTAATTTAGTAGAGATAACTTTTATAGCAACCCAAATAAAGTTAGGTAAATAATACAAGTTCAAAGAGTCAAAAGAACGTTCGAGGTGAAAGAAGGTGTTTTATCTGAAATAAATGATAAAGTAAAGAAAAATAATGTTACCATGTTGCCGAGAATATATATTCAAAATTAATGATGATCGGTTCATAAAAATAGTACTAAAAAAACTTTATATATGTCCTCTAAATGTTAACATTTACAAAAAAATAATGTACTTATGTTACTCACCATGCTGCTTAGAATATATATTACAAAATTCATAATAATCCGTTCATTAGTTTAGGAAATTACCCTATACATATAAATAAATATGTACACATACCCTATATATATATATATATATATATATATATATATATATATATATATATATATATATAGAGAGAGAGAGAGAGAGAGAGAGAGAGAGAGAGAGTCAGACAGTCATCCACAGACACGTGTTTATACATATACTAGGGTCCGGTTTCAGGGGAACACCACATTAATGTTAAAGTTTACAAAAAAACTGTGCCCACGTTACTAACCAATGTTTCCTCGAATACGTATCTCATAATTCAGAATAATTTCATTAGTTTAGGAGTTTATCTCGCACATACATATTATTAACGCTCAGGTCCGATTAAAATTTTATAATATAATTTTATGTAGAGCAATTCTTTTCTTTATTAAATCTTTTGCATATCACTTATTTTTTAAGTTTCGAAAGAGGTTTTGAATTTGGAGGATATACCCCTTAATTGTGAAGTTCACAAAAAATAATAATGTGCTCATGTTACTCATCGTGCTGTCTAGAATATATTCCATAATTCATAATTCATTAGGTTAAGACTAAATCCTGTGAATATAAAAATATAAACATATTCATATACCAAAGTCTATATATAGAGATACATTGAATAGTGTATTTTAATTAACTAGGTTGAGACAGTGATATCAAAATGAGATAGTCACAATTTCTTGGTGATGAATAACAAACACCTTTTAAAATATAAATTTATGCAGACTATATAGCAAAGTTATAATAGTATTATCGGTATAACATAATTATAACTAACAATAAGCGAAAATTATTTATCCTACAAAATTATTCGATTAACAGCAAGAGGCGTGTGACTGGCAGAAGGATATCTCCTCCCACTATCTATATGAGATTACTAAGCAAAACGAAAACTGTTGGTCGGATTAAAATATATAAAAGAAAAAAATCGATTGGAACTAAAACACATTTTTGTTCAGAATACAAAACAATATGTACGTTATCTCACATATTAAGAAGATTTTTTAAGCAGCTTTTATTTATGAAGCTATATTGGTCAACCTAATAGGGGAGAAATCTTACTTGACTTTATATATGAGATTATTTCTGAATTCATCTAATTCCACACTAAAATTTGCTATGTTATTCTTATTTATAATCTGATTTTGCAACTTGTTCTAAAATATATTACTCTATTAGCATAAAAATCAATTGGTTAATATATATTTTTTAATCTGCCTGACAATAACCTTTTCAGATTAGAGGAAACAAAATTAAAAATGTCTGCCATTAATTATTTTAAAAGTTTCAATTCTTCTTCTTACTAGTAAAGTTATTAATCCATTTTTACAAATCTTTTCCTGGATCTAACCGACTTATTTGGCATAATGATGAGAATGTTCACTTATGGAGAGAGAAACCAAGGTCCAATCCTCGGTCGATTCATACCAAAGACTAAATTACAAGACAAAAATCGTACTTGATGCTCCCTTGCTAAACACAGCGTTATTTGTGAACAATCTGAAAAGAAAATTTCTCCATAGAATTTATTAAAATAAAATAGTTAAGTAATGAAGATTATGATGTTTTTTTAGTTACAATATAAACCTATTAGTTGTATAGAAAATATTGGTGCTTACGATGTGTTTTTAACTTTTTTAGCAGAATACAATCAGATGATGCAATTATAAATTTAGGGAACATACAAACAATAATTAAATAAACAAATTCAAAACAAACAATAAATAATTTTAAAATAAAAAAAACCGTGAATAATTACAAAAAAGTAAAAACAAAAGATAAGTAAGTCTAAAAGTTTATATTAAATCGGTTAGCTCTCAAAATTGCTGCCAAATTTTATCGACAAGTTTTTTCTGATTTACCAAGCGGTGACAGGGTAAATTAATGCACTGTATTAATTTACGGTCTGATTTTTGCGGATTTCTATTTTTTTAATATTAATTTGTTTTCTGTTTTTTTTTTTCGGATTAAATTGTATTTTGAAAAACATTTTTTCCGGCAATATTCTATATTGCATGCGTCATCATTATAATGTTTAATTTGAAATATATTTGAATTTCATTTTTAACATACATTGTTTAATTTTATTATTTGTTTTTTTACAAAAAAAATACTCTCCCTTAAGTAAAAAAAATTCGCAATAATAAAACAAATCAAAACGGTGGATTGATTAGCCCTGTCACCGCTTGGCAAATCAGACAAAACAAGTCTATAAAATTTGGTAGCTATTTGGAAAGATAACCTTTTCAATATAACCGTTTAAAATGAAAACAAATGATAAATACTTTAGTTTAAAATGAAAAAAAAAACGATATATAAGTTAATTTAAAAGGACCCCCCCCCCCAAAAAAAAAACAGAACAAATAACATTTAAACAAATAATTTCAATATAGACAAAAAATAAAGTTACTAGTTCAATCTGTTGGATAATTTAGTTGAATGTTTGAAATTTTCTTTTGCTGCTTAATTTGTCCTTAATAATATCTTATCATAAAAATTATTTAACAGAGAATTTAAAGTACTCCAGACACACACTTGTTCTATTTTATTTTCAAAAACTTTGATCCTGATCACGAGTTGACATGAAAAAAACATTAGAGAACCTCTATTAATCCCCTGAAAATAACAGTTCAGTTCAGGTATTTTGATGTCTCGTTAGTTGATGGCTAGTACCAACTACTGTGAAAAACGAGACTCAGTGGAAAGGCCTTCTCTTTACGAAGGGCACGACATGGCGTGGTTGGGATCTTCTCACTTTTGTCACAACTATAGTATCTAATCGTACATTTTGGGAACGACAACGATTACTTCCCTTGCACCAATCATTCTGTAATTATTTGTAATCTGTAATTATCTCCCTTGTATATTTCTGATGTATATAAACAATGAGTGCTTACGTGTAACTTTCTTAAGCACCGGGCGACCGACCAAGTAACATCGTGTTTGTGTCCTTTTTTACCTCTGTCCCCTTTGCTCGTATTACTTCTTACTTTCAGTGAATAACCACATCATAACAACAACTGTACCCTCTCGACCTAACGATGCCTTATTGTGTCATGGTGACCGAGAATGATGGGAACTTTAGTAATTTTAGCCCCAGTAACCACTTAGTTGTAAGCAAATAAACCAAATATATTCAATATTTAGAGATTATATTAAAAAAATAACTGTTCTACATTTCTTTTTATTTAATTTTACTCCGGTAAGTTCTCAATGATAAAGAAGACCCATTCCAGAGGCTAACACTTGATTTCTATAGATATATAGATATCCGAGTGGACAAACATCCAAGAGAGAGAATCGATCTTGCGTCTCTGCCACGGACGTCCTTCCATGACACAACTTCCGGTACACTTCAACCTAACCTATAACTTACTCTCTAATGGAAACTTCTTTTCCTACATAATCTAACCCGATGGGAAATTTTCCGTTTTTAACACTATTTTCATACACTTACGTCCAATATCACTACAGTTTGAACATGACACACTCGGTATCCGTAGGGCTCTTTATGCTTAATTTAGTCGAATTCTGACCATTACTTTTTAGGCTATTACTATTATTATTAGTAGTAGTCGCAGTATAATTCTGACCTCAGATGGCATATCGAAGTATTTCGTAGATAATTTGTTGCAGTTCTGAGAAACGGTTTTGGAGTCTATGTGTGCATTGGTTTTAGCATAAGAAGAATTACATTTCTACCCTCTACCCAATGACATACATAGCATCCTAAGGGAGCTTCATGCTAAATTTTGTGCAATTCTGTCGAGTAGATTTTAAAGATATAAGCGACCAATAAGTAAATAAAAATATTATTATACTATAGACTTAAAATCATAAGAAGTCATTTCAGAAGGAAACCCACAAAAGTGAGGGGGTGTTGATATAAGTCACTCGTTCAGTTTTGATGTTAGAACTTTCGGTTTGAGGGTATAAGTAAGAGTTAGGCATTGGGGTTAAGATCCCTGTTGTAACAATAAACGCAAACTAAACTAGCGGATGTTAACTGTTTTTTAGATATTCCTTCACTTTAAACGACGTCTTTTGAAAGATTTTAAGATGTTTACGAGAGATCGAAAGTACTCGTTTGAAAATAATTCTACTTTAACATAAAACATTGGGCCATTGAATAAAAGGATTTATAGGCAATTTATTTGCTGCATACTTCCCACCCACCTGACGTTGGTGTCTGTACCGGATAATAATGTCATATGAAATAACCATTCTCTATTTCTCTTCTTTCTTTCTTTCATTTTTTTCTTTCTCTCTTCATTTCTTTTTTACTCTAACTTTCTTCCTCTTTCTCTTTATTTCTTCTTTCTCCTTTACTTCTTTGCCATTAAATGGACATCTTTTAAAACGCTGTTGAAAACCCTACTATTTCCATTTTATCTATTATTATTATTATTATTATTATTATTATTATTATTATTATTATTATTATTATTATTATTATTATTTTATATATATACATATATATATATATATATATATATATATATATATATATATATATTAGTAGAAGTGTAGACATATTTTTTAAAACATTGTTTCGTAAAAGTATTATTTTAGAAAACAATGACAATGTGTTTTTAAAAAAATAAATACAATTTATTTTAATCTAAGGTTTCGAAAATTAACATTTCAAAGCAAAAAATGTTTTTTTCTATTTTCATTGTCCAATGACAAGTGGACTTCGTGGTGTCTGAAAGAATATATATATATATATATATATATATATATTATCATGAGTGCGGAGTGTAATTCAGGCTTTACTTGCCTGAAAATTTATTTTTTCCTTTTTCTTTTTTTCATTGTTTTTCTTTGTTTATATACGAGCACTGTAGATAACCACCCCAGGAAATAAATGCATATATGAGCATTTTATAAATATCTTGGTAGTAAGACGAAACAATTTTATGTTGAAAATAAAAACAGTTTTTATGTGAAATGATATGAATCTGTTCTTCTTAACATTTGACGTGGTTGAAATTAAATAAAAATATTTTATGCCAGAGCTCTAGCCTCACACTATTGAGTTATTACAATTGCTTTATGTTATAAAATTTATATTTTAAATATAAAAACTTGATATATATATATATATATATATATATATATATATATATATGTCTCGGAAGTTTCCTAACCATTAAAACTATATAAAGAAAAACACAACAACAAAAAAAAACAACAACAAAAAACAACATTTTAGTCCCAATCATTCGGTGGAAAATCACTTTTATAAGTCAATTTACTTTTAGCAGTTACTATATTAGTGTGTTTCCAAGAATTTACGGAAGTCTTAACATTATTTAAGGGATCATCAGTTGTTTACCATGAAAAACTGTTTCGGGAATTTAAAAACAAAACAGTATTTTATTTCATGGCTTCCCAGCAGAGTTGATCAGACCCAATTTCCCTTAAAAGGCAAGAACATAAACATTCCGTATATTAGATTATATATATATATATATATATATATATATGTGTGTGTGATGTTTTTGTGTTCTCTATAGAAAAAGTTTAGAGAATCTACATAAAATCTAAAAGTGTATTCTTATGTAAAATGTACCGGAGAAGGCAATGGAAGTGTTATCGAATCTCTAAGTGCATTCTTAAGGGGACATAATCCCCTTAAAACTTCAAATGAGTATATCCTATTTCAATGAAATTGAAACCATATGTATAATACACTAATTCAGAGAGTTTTTCAATATTTCAGCTTCTCTCGACTATATTAGGGAAGGAAACGAGAGAAGGGAGACGGTAAAACAAAATAAAGTAGTATGGTGTTATGTGCATAGTGAAAAAGTACATAGTTGTGATTCTCATTCAATCCCGAGCGACGTCGGGTCTTCTTGCTAGTTGTAAATATTCAAAAGATTATAACTTATTTCTGATAAAAAAATAACAATTATAAAGACGAAATATATCCCACGCTACTTCCATTTTATCTGATATATAGTATAGACTTTTATTTATACACGCATTTTCGGCTACATATGTGCATACATGTGTGACAATGTTGAGCGGCCCTACGGAAGATGGAGCCAAAATACACACTAGTATGAATTATGAGTGGACCCACGAAGGCCGACTATCAGGGTATCGCGCTAGTATGAATTAACAGCGAAAGGAAAAGATGTCTTCATTAAAACCAAAAACCGATGGGGGTGCACAACAGCGTCGAGCTGGCTAGAATTTCAGCTTAGATTGCCACTTTGTAGCAAAGTAGTGATTAATACATATACCAAATGCTTGTCGGTAAAAATAAGAATTGATAAACGAACACCAATATTGTGGAGTTGGCGCCGCTGTGTCTGGCCTCATCGGGAAGAATGTCATTTTCTCTCTAGGTTAGGAGGTTGGATATGACACAGATGTGAATTGCACCGATTAAGGACCTCCAGGCGATCGCCAACGAGTTCGTATTAGTGGACGTAGGTTAAGAGAGTCAACGGCCAGGGGTGGAATTACATTTTCTCGGTTACTTACGGACAGAGAAATCCGAACACGACAGAGATGGTGGCAGGGGGAGATTGAGAACCTCAACCATGGCAGAGAAGAGTGGCAATGAGGTGAGACACATTTCTTTTCTTTCTTTGTTCTCTGACTAAATTCTATTGGGAGAGAGGGTGGACGTGGGTCAAGGGAACCGATGGCCACTGCTGGAATTACATTCTCTCGGTTATCAGTGAGTGGGGGTCAATTGAGAATACCAATTACCCAGGAAAGGAGAGAATGGTGAAGACATTTGTTTTTCTTTGTTCGCTGACTGACTGCGGTTAGGGGAGGGTTGGGCCACGCACAACCAATCTTAATATAAGTTGACGCGTGGCAGGTTTCAAGGACTTGTTTTTGCTCGCCACCGGTGTCCACGTCGGTGGGGGAGGCTAACCTCCTCCTCCCCCAGGCCTGGTGCCGGAGCTTTGCCGGTCTGAGACACATTGTTGTGGGAGATTCGTTTTTGCTCGCCTACCGAATCCATGTCGCTCTGGGACTTAGACAAGCTCGCCAAACTAACTAAAAATCGCCCATTAACAATTATAGCGTCGGTCCAAAAGCACACAGAGTTCTTGACTTGAAATTATACAGGTTTTCTTTTTGTTTACTATTCTCTTTACCAAATAATTATTCTTAAAAATAAAACAACATACGAGTTGTTGAAGACTTTATTTTCTTTCTGCTATTTCACTTATTCTGCTTGAAATGACCCTTTGCTTCGCAGCGGTACTAAGTTGCTGACACAATCCGGATAATTACCCACTGATTAATTAATCACAACGTGGGAGTGTGGTAATCGCTGAACCAGGCTTTTCGACATCTGTGGCCTTTATCAGAGCGGCAACTTTTCTCAAACAGTACCGGGTGACCAACCGAACTCAGGAACCGCCAAATTGGTGACGTCACTCACTTAGCTGAGAGGTGGGGTACACATGTTTCAGCTGCGACTTTATATCAAAGTCTACCTTCTTCAGGCCTAAGTAGATATACTGAACAGACGAATTGATTCAATGCTAGCAGAAAGTTTTGTTTCGAGGAGAGGGAAATGGGTGGATTGTTAAAGGGAGAAAGTATTAAATTTCATCTTATATCTATGCATACGTGTACACAATATATACGCTCGTACACATTCATACACATATACTCACACAGGAGGATCCGATAAGTAAAGGGATAAGTAGTTAAGTAGTTTAGAATTATCGATAGGAAAGGAATAAAGCTATAAAAATAAAGACACCGAGAATGTTGAAATCACCTACACGTCTACATATCTTACAGATTTGTAAGCATTTTTCCTTCAACGTTACTACGAGACTCATACCGACATTTGAACACGCACCTAAGATAAAATAAAATAAAGTAAAATAGCCAACCCACGTACATACCCCATTTATATTTATATACATATATACACTTGCGCACATCCATATCCCCCCCACACACATATATATATATATATATATATATATATATATATATATATATATATATATATATAACCACTTACACGTACACACACATACATATATCCATACATACACATTTACATCTATCTGATAACTGTATGTAATGCTTTTCTAGATCCCCAATTCTATAGATATTAAAAAATATTTATTTATTAAACAAAACATATTAAGTTCCAATACGTTGAGCACTTTGAGAGAGATTAGATTGAAGATTCAAATTTAGACACGTTGCGAGGATAGCTCCTTTTAGGAGATTGGGGCACTGGCTAGATTTCATTAATTGTGTTTACACTTAAAATACAAGACGTAGTTCTCCTGTATTTCAAATCATGATCGTCAGTAAGAAGCCGGGGTTAATAATACTTGTATCCGAGGTTCGAATCGTCCGACGGTTATGTCATCCTTACTGAAGAGTGTAAGGGACACGAACCATATATATGCCTATGATATTAAATATATTTATTAAAAAAAGAAGTTTCTCTGTTTGTTTGTCTCACTCGTTATATATATATATATATATATATATATATATATATATATATATATATATATATATATATATATATATATATATATAGGTAGATCTTAAATATACAGCAAACATATAGACTTAAAATGTTCTGCTAATTCACAAAAATAAGAAAAAACAGTATTAGCGAAAAGACGAGATTAATTTGCCATTTTTTTCTGTTTTAAATTAGACATATGTACTTATATATCTATTATCATGATAATTAAACGTTATCAACATTATTATGTCTAACTCTTAAAGTGAAAATAAAATCTACACCAAGTAAATTATACGTTATAAAAACTCCAGTTGTTGCACGACGACGAAGGGCGTTTTCACATACACAAGATAAATTGATAGTAAGCATTCCTACATTCTTTTATTCTATAAGCTGTTTACCCATTGAAAGAAAAACAGACATTATATACAATTCAACTCGTTATCAGACAGAATGCATCTTGTAAAATCAAGCGGAAATATTTTGAAAGTGTAAAACTCAACGGATTACACCGCTAGTCATTAGACTTCCGGCTGAGGCTATCACAATAATAACAAAACAGTTTTAGAGAAAGATCGAGATTAATTTGCTAATGTGCTTCCTGTTTTAAATGACACTTATTTACATTTTTTCTATATTTAATTCAATTAGGTATCATATGTATATAATTATAGCGGAGGATGATGAATGATTAGAAATACAAATAGATAAAAGGATAGGATACATATATGTTACCACATGAATATAACGAGACCATAGTTCCATCTGAATATATATATATATATATATATATATATATATATATATATATATATATATATATATATATATATATATATGTTGATAATGAGTACTGATTGTAATTTAGGCTTTGATCGCCTAGATTTTCATGTTTTTTTTTTGCTTTGTTTTGTAAAATTAGCACTAAAGATAACCACACCAAGAAATAAATGCACAGGAGCATTTTACAAATATATTGGTGTTTGTCGAAACAATTGTATGCCGAATAAAAATAATTTTTATGAAATGACGTGAATCTGTTCTTTATAACATTGAAAAAGTATAAAATGACATTAAAAAATATTGTATATATATATGTATATATATATATATATATATATATATATATATATATATAGTGTGTCAGGTTGTATATGAAAATAAATCAAATAAAGTGCTCGATCATATAAGAGAGCTAATATAATTTATTTAAATACTGTATATTACATATTTCAGAAATGTACCACGGTTTCATCCAAAAGGGTAGACTTAGACATCTTTAGTAAATTTCTGTGCCCAGTGGAATCGTTGGCATGCTGAAATGATTGTAGTCACGGTGACGCCATTCCCCATCGGGCCGTGACTACAATCGTTTCAGCATGCCGACGATTCCTCTGGGCACAGAGATTTACTAAAGATGTATAAATCTACCCTTTTGGATGAAACCGCGGTACATTTCTGAAATATGTAACATACAGTATTCAAATTATATATATATATATATATTAGTGATTGAACGATTCTAATATGTTTCCCGATTCCGATACAATTACTTATTTCGATTTTGATTCTAAAATCGCCTAATAAAAAAGTAGAAATTCATTTGGGGTGGTTTTTTTTAGCGGAGAGTCTTCATCTACTTTTAAATGTAAATAGTATTTTCTTTTTGATTTGACAAACTTCTTAATGCTTTTCCTTTATGTATTGTAGCCAAGGTAAACTCATTGTGAGATTTTTCATCCATATTTTTCATTTGTGACATTTTTTACTATTTATTCACTTGTGCCATTTTTTACTGTGCCATTTTTCCAGTACCATTTTTACCTAAATTTGTTATCATGAGCTATGGATTTTAATTTTGCTGGTAGTTTTTAAATCAATAAATATTTATCATGTTATCGTTAGTACCAGCGATAGAATTAAGTTGAAAAAAATTAAAAGAATCGCTTTTGGAATTGGAAATTAGGTTGACATTTTTTCGATTCTGATACTCTAAAAAGTTCCAATTTTTCCGATTCCCGATTCCGATTAATCGTTCCAATGTTCTCATATCGATATCTAATACCGAATAAAATAAAACATTGTGGTGGCTTCGAATATTCATATATTTCTACATCGATTTTATAAGTTTGATTAAGTTTTATGCATTAAAGAGACCTTAATTGAAAATTTACTCCACAAAAGTAAAACTGTTTTAAAGTCCATAACTTCAGGCTTGTAACTTTTTTAACGCACGTTTTACCCTGATAATGTTTTTGATTTTTTAAAAAGTATTATCATTCACCGGATGCGTCCTCACAACTCTGAGATGCCTAGTTTGTCGATCTGTGAGTCGGCCTGTCACGCTTCAGTTTGGAATAGATTTCCTTCCTTAAACTCGCAGATGGACGCATCTAATTTTAGATGCGTCCAATCATCTCTATGAGCTTCTCTGTCATATAGAAGACCTTACGTCACCTACCAATTGTTTCAACATGTAAAGCAATACGTAAAAGTCCTTGCCCAAGGCACAGACTTTATCGCCATTGTTTACGTGTAGGTTTTCATAACTGAAATATTTATTCCGCGAAAATACGCTGCATTATTTTATCTGGAGAATGAGTTTTATTTACAACTTAATTGTAGACCCGGCCCTTCACCCGGTCTACGGGACTGGAAAACTATTTACGCATATTTAAATGTTATATTTATTCGACGAATTTGACACTCGAGCAACGCCTTGCCCGTCATCTTATTTTATAACTCATTTAGAATGTTTCATAAAATCCCCAGTTTTTAATCAAGGCCGTGGAAGAAGCATGGATGTGACACAAGGTCAGTTGTTTAATGTAGGT
>OY744518.1:175329783-175347283 GCA_963556195.1 Sepiola atlantica
AGACGTATCATAAATGTTATGACGTGTCTTTCGCATCACTTATCGTAGCTACTCCGATCTTCACTTACGCAACGCATTAACGCGCGTGATTCGATTCCCTACGGGATCACCTTGCCGAAAGACGTTCTGAACATAAGTTGTAAGATCACGTCGTTTGGGGGTCGTCGGAAAGAAGGAAAAGAAAAGAAAAAACTGTGAACCGACATAGATAAGTAACCAAAGTGCCGTGGAGGGGAAGGTAAAGATAAAAAGTATAAAACAGTAGACCCCCCCCATTCATACACACCCACTCGCTTATAGCTGTTAACCGCTCTCCCAACCACTCCAACCACCCTCGCCACCCTCGCCACCCTCGCCACCCCCGCCTCTCCATGCTTCGTTTAAATCAGGCATGTGCAACCTTTTGTGGAGAGAATGGCTCATCATCAGGCGCTGTTACGCACTACAAAAAAAAACCTGATGATATTTTTTCCGTTTATGGTACCTCGACCATTTTTACTATGGAAGGTCCTACGCGTAATCATTTATCATAGAAACAGGGAAAAGTTCATTTGTGTATTCTCGTCATTAAAAAAATATTTTCTATAAACTTTCTTTTATTGGGGTCCTAATTGCCTTACATACTCACTAGGGCAACATTAATCATCGGGCGGTTTTTAATGTGGGGGATACTTAGCTCCCTATAAAGGGACACTCTGGATTTGGTAACAAAATAAAACAAATGGTGAATTTCTCTTCCATTGAATGAGGATAGAACAGATATTATTTGTTCGCAAAAAAATGAATAATTTACAAATAAGGCACAAGGCCATAGAAAATGTGGTGAGTAGATGGTCGGTGGTCATCCTCTGTCTACCCTGCGAATGTTGACTTATTTGTACAGACGGGGTTATGTTTTCGGTCGATTTTGTTTTTCACTGTGTTTGTGTACAACCTAGAGCCCACATCACTTGACCAACCGTTACCAAACTTGGTCAGAATATCGGTCATGATCTAATTAATAACTGATTACATTTTTGGATATCTAGACCAAATGTCACTGTAAAGGTTAAAAGTCAAACTTTTGGCGATAACGTCAGTTCTGTTCATCGCAGAGACTCGCTACTTGATCCCTATTGTAGCCAATGAAGAGACTCGCCACTTGATCCATATTGTAGCCAATGAAGAGACTCGCTACTTGATCCATATTGTAGCCAATGAAAGGACTCGCTACTTGATCCATATTGTAGCCAATGAAGAGACTCGCTACTTGATCCATATTGTAGCCAATGAAGAGACTCGCTACTTGATCCCTATTGTAGCCAATGCAGAGACTCGCTACTTGATCCATATTGTAGCCAATGAAGAGACTCGCTACTTGATCCATATTGTAGCCAATGAAGAGACTCGCTACTTGATCCATATTGTAGCCAATGAAGAGACTCGCTATTTGATCCATATTGTAGCCAATGAAGAGACTCGCTACTTGATCAATATTGTAGCCAATGAAGAGACTCGCTACTTGATCCATATTGTAGCCAATGAAGAGACTCGCTACTTGATCCATATTGTAGCCAATGAAGAGACTCGCTACTTGATCCATATTGTAGCCAATGAAGAGACTCGCTACTTGATCCATATTGTAGCCAATGAAGAGACTCGCTATTTGATCCATATTGTAGCCAATGAAGAGACTCGCTACTTGATCAATATTGTAGCCAATGAAGAGACTCGCTACTTGATCCATATTGTAGCCAATGAAGAGACTCGCTACTTGATCCCTATTGTAGCCAATGCAGAGACTCGCTACATGATCCATATTGTAGCCAATGAAGAGACTCGCTACTTGATCCATATTGTAGCCAATGAAGAGACTCGCTACTTGATCCATATTGTAGCCAACGAAGAGACTCGCTACTTGATCCCTATTGTAGCCAATGAAGAGACTCGCTACTTGATCCATATTGTAGCCAATGAAGAGACTCGCTACTTGATCCATATTGTAGCCAATGAAGAGACTCGCTACTTGATCCATATTGTAGCCAATGAAGAGACTCGCTACTTGATCCATATTGTAGCCAATGAAGAGACTCGCTACTTGATCCATATTGTAGCCAATGAAGAGACTCGCTACTTGATCCATATTGTAGCCAATGAAGAGACTCGCTACTTGATCCATATTGTAGCCAATGAAGAGACTCGCTACTTGATCCCTATTGTAGCCGATGCAGAGACTCGCTACTTGATCCATATTGTAGCCAATGAAGAGACTCGCTACTTGATCCATATTGTAGCCAATGAAGAGACTCGCTACTTGATCCATATTGTAGCCAATGAAGAGACTCGCTACTTGATCCCTATTGTAGCCAATGCAGAGACTCGCTACATGATCCATATTGTAGCCAATGAAGAGACTCGCTACTTGATCCATATTGTAGCCAACGAAGAGACTCGCTACTTGATCCCTATTGTAGCCAATGAAGAGACTCGCTACTTGATCCATATTGTAGCCAATGAAGAGACTCGCTACTTGATCCATATTGTAGCCAATGAAGAGACTCGCTATTTGATCCATATTGTAGCCAATGAAGAGACTCGCTACTTGATCCATATTGTAGCCAATGAAGAGACTCGCTATTTGATCCATATTGTAGCCAATGAAGAGACTCGCTACTTGATCAATATTGTAGCCAATGAAGAGACTCGCTACTTGATCCATATTGTAGCCAATGAAGAGACTCGCTACTTGATCCATATTGTAGCCAATGAAGAGACTCGCTACTTGATCCATATTGTAGCCAATGAAGTCCCGCATTTTATATAACATTGACCATGACATTTGCGTTGAACTTGAAAAGTTAGGTCATAGACGAATTGTGGACGGAATATTAACTTTCGAAACTTATAAATTTGATGCATCTGGTGCTCTTTCATGCAAAATGTCAACCTGATCAGATAAATAGTTATCACATTTCTATGGAATAATTGTGGGAATACTTCATGCGGACCAATTAGGTTCTAAGGGACCCAGAAATAAGCAAATACGAAAGGGACACATTGCATTGGTTTCTCCCGGTTGACCTTCGCACACTGTAAACAAATTGCTTTCCGTCACAATGTCGATTTTTAATATAAGGAAAGATTTATTTTCAGAAAAAAGAGATCGTGTCCCTATTTACTTTCCTCCCTATGAGGGCGGAATGCATAATAAAATAACATCTTATAGGGTGCATCTTTTTTGTACAAAACGTTTTAATAAACAAACGAATCATTGTCTCTATTTGTCAAAACAGAAGATTATATTTTTCGGGTGGAGTACGCTTTCAGCGTCATAAATTCTCGTTTTCAAATTAGTTCATTCTCTTCGATTATTCGATTTATATGTAAATTATTCTAATTCTAATTCTAATTTTGTTCGTTAAGAAGGGGGGAGTACTAGGGTTCATTAATATAATGTAAACGGTGTGCAGGCAGTAATTGATAAGCGTAGTTGACCGGGTTATTCTGTCGACACATGACTTTGGATTTGCTTTGGTTTTTTCTTTTTCCTTTTCCTCACCTCCTGATTTTTTCTGGTGACAATTTAAATTTTGGGTTTACACTTTTTGTTTTCATGCAATCTTGAAAGATGTAAGAACATCGAAACGTTGATTAATTGGCGTTGACTGTACCCGTATTCTATTGAATTTTATAAATGCTCTACTCGATATTGACCACTTTTGAAAATATATTAGTTTTATGTTCATTTTGTCAATATATTTGAACTTGATTATATATATATGTATATATATATATATATATATATATATATATATATATATATATATATATATATATATATATATATATATACGGCAATGCGTGTTAACCGTTACGACTACTGAGTCAAAAATGACTTTCGTATTGGGGGTTGAATCGTGTGACCGGCAAGGAATGTTCTCCTCCCATACTGGTAATTGCAGATTTGGCATGAAACACATGTGTATATGGGTCAATTAGGAAATAATATTTATTTATAAATAATTGTATATATATATATATATATATATATATATATATATATATATAGTCATCCACATACAGACTGTTTCGCTGTTTCACAGCTCATCAGTGCGGCTAGACTAGTTAGTGATATATATATATATATATATATATATAATTATTTGTATTCATACAGACATGTACAAAAAACCGCCACACTGGCATGTCGACGTTATCAATCAATAGTTATATTATTATTATTATTATTATTATTATTATTATTATTATTATTATTATTATTATTATTATTATTATTGTTATTATTGTTATTATTATTATTGTTGGTGTTGTTATTATCATCATCATTTGAGCCCTTATTATTATTTTTATTTTGGTATCGATGATTTTGAAATGGTGTGTGTGATAATTATTATTATTATTATTATTATTATTATTATTATTATTATTATTATTATTATTATTATTATTATTATTATTATTAATGGAGATAAATTTCGTTAACACTATGATTTAGTGTTAACAAAATTTATCTCCATTTAAACTTTTAAATTAAAAAAATTAAAAAATTTAAAAATAATAAAATTAAATTAAACAGCGTAATTACTTGACAGACCCCCCCGTTACCACTAAAATCAGAAAAACAAACTCAGCTCTCTATACCTAATGCTCATCAACACACTTTCTCCCACCCCACCCACATTTTGTTCAAACTCTTAAACGCAGTATAACAATCACCCCACTACTTCCTCTTAACTTACAACTCCCTCCCATCTGAATTGATATCTGAGACCTGAAAAATATGTTATAAATAGATTAACCTTTCAACTCTTACCTTTCTTTTCATTCTTTCCCAATATGAACATCTGAGTGAAAGATCAGACTTTTTTTCCGTCTGATGAGACTGTAGTTTTTAATAACAATTGATCGATAACATCGACATGCCAGTGTAGCAGCTTTTTGTACATGTCTGTTTCAATAAAAATAATTATATAAATAGCTCTATTTACTATTAAGCACTTTTTATAAACCTAGTTGAAATTCTGTGGATTTTTATCCCGTGAATGTCTACTTTAATTAGATTAATATATATATATATATATATATATATATATATATATATATATATATATATATATATATGGAAAATGAAAACGAAAAGCCAAACACTATATTATTTATGTATTCATCAACGTTTCGTCTTTATTGTAGACTTCCTCAGGATGAAGAAAAATGCAGAAAAATCATACAGTTAATTTCAATTTGCCAGAAATTGTCCAAATTTCGGCATGGCTGTGGGTGAGAACAAGCAAAAAATGAAAACAGCGAATTACGTTAGTACGTTTATCAGCAGCAGTTTGTGCAGTTCAAGGGAAGCGAAAGTTATAATTTCATACTACATTTTGATCCTTACCCGAAGACTGGTATTTACTGTTCTTCCCACAAAGGACTGAATGTGATACAAGGTCGATTCTTTAGTGTTGATAATGTAACTTCCCATTCTTAAATGTTGTAAAAATAGCCTGGATCCTACCCGTCAGAATTTACCGGTAGGGGCGACTCAGACAACTGGCAGTTAACAAATCCCTTCTCAGAAAAAAATGTGTTAATGCCTGCGAGGATGGCCTCCTGAGATTGATCAAAACAATGTTCCTTTGTTTTTAGTGCGAAGGCCAATTCTGGCCCAAATCAGCAATCAGAGATGTTTGCTATGATAGTATCACGAGTGCTGCCACGATACATGACGGAATGGTTAAAGGAAAATTAATACTTTAATAATTAATGTATTCAATGTGAATTATGATTCCAGTATCGAAAAATAAATACTTTCAAAATACGTGAATCAAAAATTTATTATAATTCTACATGCATGTGTGTCACGTAATGCCTCTTGCTCTTTACTGGTCCCTAAAATATGAACGACATGCACCAAAAATGAAGAATCGAAAAAGAAATGTGTTTTTATAGCTCACAATTTATCTGTAATAGAATGTCGAAATTATTTTAGAACCTCCCCAGCTTCACATACACAGCTCCCCAGTCCCCGCTCGAGATAGCAAAAAGGTGGAACTTTCACTGACTTCGATTTCAAGTCTTGCTCTCTGCTATATCTTCGGCACCAACAGTGAACATGGTAAATAATCTTTTGTTTACGTCATCCGACGTAAGCCTGGGCGTAAACGGCTGTGACCCGATTCCCGCTCACAGCTTCCCTGACGTCATGGAGAAGGAATTGTTTCGCTTCTTTACAAAATAATTCTTGTTTTTATTTTGATCTCAAATCCGCTTGCAGACCACCCAGGTTCAAAACCCACGTCCTGCCTAATAACATTACATGTAATATATTAAATGTTGGATATGTCAGCTTATTTTAAATAATTTTAAGTTTTAATTTTGTGATATATTACTTACTTGTACTTGTAACGGCATTCACACGGAGTGCGTTGAGCCGGCTCTAAATGTATTCACCGCGTCTCGTGTTAAGGTGCTCGATCGGCTGATTAGTCTTCAGAATACCTCAGCCATTCCCAGTTCCTGCTCCACATCTGTCTTCGCCGTTATGATCCACGTCTTAAGTTGTGATATATTACATCTTATTGAAAGAATTCAAGGACAAGTCAACAGAATACATGGGCGTGGGAGGTTGGAGATTATGGCAGATGGATGCGCGGCATCAGACAGAATGTCACTGACAGAGATACGTCTACATGTCTGAGAAAATGCAGCGTGAGAACACACAGTTTGATTAGGATTCGCAACCACTAGATGAGAAAGAACATGAAACGGGGCGTATAAGAAAAGTTCCCACCTGAAGCTAATAAAGCTGTCAGTTAGCCAATTCTCACCACATTGTTTAATATTGCGTTTAGAGAATAAATAACTCCTACTACCCTATTTGATATTTCGCCGAGAAAATCTTTTCAAACAAATTCTCACTACCCTGTTTGATATTTCGCCGAGGGAATATTTTCCAACAAATTCTCATTACCTTGTTTGATATTTCGTCGAGAGAATCTTTTTCAAAAGACTATCACTACCCTTTATAATATTACGTTGATAGAATCCTTTCAAACAACTTACTACAAAGATCACACATTGCGAAAGAATTTTATATTTCAGTACCTATCGGATAACGAATAAAACAAATGTTATATCTTTTATTAGCTCACTTTGCCGACTCACTCCCGCTTTGCAAAATTCGTTACTCGGTTTATTTGAAACACAAATTTTAAATGATAAACATTTTATTCATAACTTTGTTGTAAACAAGAAGCAAAAACTTTCTCATTGTCATTTTGATAATTTCGATGCAAAGTTATTTATCTTTTAAATATGACCGAGACGAAAGGAAAGAAAGAAGAAATCAATTTGCCTGGGTGAAGGTTACGTGTGAGTGTGTCTGTGTGGTCAACTTACAATTTAGAAATAGAACGTTACTTGTTGAAAATTATATTGGCATCACTAAATAAAAGACCGGAAAAGAACATTTGAATATGAATGCTAAATATTTTTCCACGAAATAAAACAACATTCTTAAACAGAATAATTTGTTATATTAAAGTCAAAACAATCATTTACTTAAAAAATTATAACAACGTAAATTTTTTTTTTTTTTAACATAGTTCACCCCAAACAAGGCAGTACGCCACTGTAGACGTAAGGGGCTACTGAGAAAAAGGGTGAGAATTTTTTTTTGTTTTTCTTTAAGGGGTCGTCAACCTAAATTGGGAGCTGTGCAGCGAGATGCCTGTTTACATTAGTTTTAAATTACTGCATGTCAGTACCGTCAGGAAAATAGGGAGCAGGGAGGGAGTTCCAGAGTCCAGCAGCACGAGGAAAGAAGCTTTTGGAGTAGAAATCTCTTCGGCATCTGGGGACCTCCACAGTGAACGGATGGGATTTTGCAGATTGTCGGGTTGGTCTAGTGAATTTGCGTCGTTGAGGCACCAGAGCAGCAAGTTCATCATTATAAAGAAATATGCAAATTAGTAAGTTAAGTTGCATGTAAATAAGAAGTATATAAAAAAGATAGGGTGTTGGCATTGTGTAAAGTTAAATTAACTTGAAATAGAGCCTTTTAACTTCAGCGTTAATGCGAGAAATGCGCTCAACGTTCGCATTTATTTATTTAGATAAATCTGTGTTAAATGTGTCCAATCTGACTATATAACACATAAGAGGTTCATGTAGTGTGCATGTAGCATGGTTTAGTGTGTATATATCAAGGTAATTCATAGAAGGCAATGCACTGCAAAAGTGTAACAAATAGAAACAGAATGAAGCAAATTATGACATATAACGGTGGAACGAATTATGTAGTTTCACCTTTTTTATCCATTCTCTTTTCCTATCAATGTTGGTGTTCATCAGGGCTCTATTCTAGGCCCAACACCGTTTCTTCTCTATATAAATGATCTTCCAGAGAATGTTATTCAGAAAATTAACATCTATGTCGATGATACCACTCTCTATTCTGGTGTTGCTTCTCGCCCATCTCTCTCGGATCAGTTGAAATATGCAGCTAATCTAGAAGTTGACCTGGGTTCGGTTGTAAATTGGAGTACGAAATAGCTTATTTCGTTTAATCCTGTTAAGACTCAGCTCGTGTCTTTCAATCGTAGACGTGCCCCTTCTCTTTCTGAGATTCTTATAGATGGCTATGCTCTTGAGGTGAAATCGACTCTGAAACTTCATGGTTTTTCTATCCCATCAAATCTTTTGTAGAGTTCATACATTAGACCCATTGCTCTTTCTGCTTCTTGTAAATTCGGTTCTCTCTATCGCTCCAAAAACTTTCTCACACCTGAGGCTATTCTCTATCTCTACAACTTGACTATCAGACTATGTATAGAGTACTGCTATAATATTTGAACTGGTAAATCTCTGCCCCATTTTGCAGTTCTTGATAAGGTGCAGAAACGTACCTGTAATTTGATTGCCCCACCATTTCTTCTTCTTTGCACCCTATCTCTCACAGACGTGATTTTGCTAGTGACAGTCTTTTCTATAAATACTATTATGCCATGTGTTTTTCAGAATTGTTTTTATCTATTCCCCACTTCTTTTGTTCCAGCTCGTTTGACTCGTTGGTCTAGTGTTTTCCATCAATTTGCTGTTTTGATAGCTCATTGTAATACAGCTTCCTATTTCAGTAGCTTCTTGCCAAGAACTGCCGGATTATGGACCTCTCTTCCTGCTGACTGATTTACTCCTACCAATAGCCTTGGTCTTTTCAAGACTAAGGCCAATAGGCATCTCCTGTCTTTGTGATAATCATCTTTTGTTCTTGTGAGCTCCTTATATCAAGAGGCTTCATGCCCTGTCTAGAGCGATTTCAATAAAAATACAATGTATATATATATTGTTTCTTGTTATCTAGTTACATTATATTATGTCCTACCTGCGTCAGAAAGGTCTGATGGAAGCTTCGCACAGTATGATATTTCGGGAACATTTCCCTTCGTCAGATGTATGTTCAACTCTAGTTCAAACGCGCACATGAAGGCCGTTGTCAGCAAGCTTATACAGCAGAAAATGACATGGATTTGAAATTTAATCAAAATCAAAAAGAATTTCTTTTCTTTTAATTTCTTTCCTCAAATGTTGCCCCAAGTCTATTGTTCGGTTTAAATTTGTGTCGATGTTAATATTAGTATTTTTATATATTTTTTAAATTATGTATATCTTATAAATTTATTTAATTTAAGTTTATTTTATTTATTCATTCATCGCCCGTATCTGGTTAAAGTTAAATAGATTCGTTTATGTTTTATGGGCGAAGGGGAGAGGGGTAATTCTGCTGATAGGGTTATTCGCTTTTCTCAGCTAGGATCTGTTTAAATTACTTATTAATTCAGTTCTTTTCTAATTTTCTAATTGTGTGTTTGAACAAATATCTGATTAAGGGAAATATTCCCTAAATATAATACTACACGGAGCTTCCATCTGACTAAGGGAAATATTCCCTAAATATAATACTACACGGAGCTTCCATCTGACTAAGGGAAATATTCCCTAAATATCATACTACACGGAGCTTCCATCTGACTAAGGGAAATATTCCCTAAATATAATACTACACGGAGCTTCCATCTGACTAAGGGAAATATTCCCTAAATATGATACTGCACGGAGCTTCCATCTGACTAAGGGAAATATTCCCTAAATATGATACTGCACGGAGCTTCCATCTGACTAAGGGAAATATTCCCTAAATATCATACTACACGGAGCTTCCATCTGATTAAGGGAAATATTCCCTAAATATCATACTGCGCGGAGCTTCCATCTGACTAAGGGAAATATTCCCTAAATATCATACTGCACGGAGTTTCCATCTGATTAAGGGAAATATTCCCTAAATATAATACTACACGGAGCTTCCATCTGACTAAGGGAAATATTCCCTAAATATAATACTACACGGAGCTTCCATCTGACTAAGGGAAATATTCCCTAAATATGATACTGCACGGAGCTTCCATCTGACTAAGGGAAATATTCCCTAAATATGATACTGCACGGAGCTTCCATCTGACTAAGGGAAATATTCCCTAAATATCATACTACACGGAGCTTCCATCTGATTAAGGGAAATATTCCCTAAATATCATACTGCGCGGAGCTTCCATCTGACTAAGGGAAATATTCCCTAAATATCATACTGCACGGAGTTTCCATCTGATTAAGGGAAATATTCCCTAAATATAATACTACACGGAGCTTCCATCTGACTAAGGGAAATATTCCCTAAATATAATACTACACGGAGCTTCCATCTGACTAAGGGAAATATTCCCTAAATATGATACTGCACGGAGCTTCCATCTGACTAAGGGAAATATTCCCTAAATATGATACTGCACGGAGCTTCCATCTGACTAAGGGAAATATTCCCTAAATATCATACTACACGGAGCTTCCATCTGATTAAGGGAAATATTCCCTAAATATCATACTGCGCGGAGCTTCCATCTGACTAAGGGAAATATTCCCTAAATATCATACTGCACGGAGTTTCCATCTGATTAAGGGAAATATTCCCTAAATATAATACTACACGGAGCTTCCATCTGACTAAGGGAAATATTCCCTAAATATAATACTACACGGAGCTTCCATCTGACTAAGGGAAATATTCCCTAAATATGATACTGCACGGAGCTTCCATCTGACTAAGGGAAATATTCCCTAAATATGATACTGCACGGAGCTTCCATCTGACTAAGGGAAATATTCCCTAAATATCATACTACACGGAGCTTCCATCTGATTAAGGGAAATATTCCCTAAATATCATACTGCGCGGAGCTTCCATCTGACTAAGGGAAATATTCCCTAAATATCATACTGCACGGAGTTTCCATCTGATTAAGGGAAATATTCCCTAAATATAATACTGCACGGAGCTTCCATCTGACTAAGGGAAATATTCCCTAAATATAATACTACACGGAGCTTCCATCTGACTAAGGGAAATATTCCCTAAATATGATACTGCACGGAGCTTCCATCTGACTAAGGGAAATATTCCCTAAATATGATACTGCACGGAGCTTCCATCTGACTAAGGGAAATATTCCCTAAATATCATACTACACGGAGCTTCCATCTGATTAAGGGAAATATTCCCTAAATATCATACTGCGCGGAGCTTCCATCTGACTAAGGGAAATATTCCCTAAATATCATACTGCACGGAGTTTCCATCTGATTAAGGGAAATATTCCCTAAATATCATACTACACGGAGCTTCCATCTGACTAAGGGGAATATTCCCTAAATATCATACTGCACGGAGTTTCCATCTGAATAAGAGAAATATTCCCTAAATATCATACTGCGCGGAGCTTCCATCTGACTAAGGGAAATATTCCCTAAATATCATACTGCACGGAGTTTCCATCTGATTAAGGGAAATATTCCCTAAATATAATACTACACGGAGCTTCCATCTGACTAAGGGGAATATTCCCTAAATATCATACTGCACGGAGTTTCCATCTGAATAAGAGAAATATTCCCTAAATATCATACTGCGCGGAGCTTCCATCTGACTAAGGGAAATATTCCCTAAATATGATACTGCACGGAGCTTCCATCTGACTAAGGGAAATATTCCCTAAATATAATACTACACGGAGCTTCCATCTGACTAAGGGAAATATTCCCTAAATATGATACTGCACGGAGCTTCCATCTGACTAAGGGAAATATTCCCTAAATATGATACTGCACGGAGCTTCCATCTGACTAAGGGAAATATTCCCTAAATATCATACTACACGGAGCTTCCATCTGATTAAGGGAAATATTCCCTAAATATCATACTGCGCGGAGCTTCCATCTGACTAAGGGAAATATTCCCTAAATATCATACTGCACGGAGTTTCCATCTGATTAAGGGAAATATTCCCTAAATATAATACTACACGGAGCTTCCATCTGACTAAGGGAAATATTCCCTAAATATAATACTACACGGAGCTTCCATCTGACTAAGGGAAATATTCCCTAAATATGATACTGCACGGAGCTTCCATCTGACTAAGGGAAATATTCCCTAAATATGATACTGCACGGAGCTTCCATCTGACTAAGGGAAATATTCCCTAAATATCATACTACACGGAGCTTCCATCTGATTAAGGGAAATATTCCCTAAATATCATACTGCGCGGAGCTTCCATCTGACTAAGGGAAATATTCCCTAAATATCATACTGCACGGAGTTTCCATCTGATTAAGGGAAATATTCCCTAAATATCATACTACACGGAGCTTCCATCTGACTAAGGGGAATATTCCCTAAATATCATACTGCACGGAGTTTCCATCTGAATAAGAGAAATATTCCCTAAATATCATACTGCGCGGAGCTTCCATCTGACTAAGGGAAATATTCCCTAAATATCATACTGCACGGAGTTTCCATCTGATTAAGGGAAATATTCCCTAAATATAATACTACACGGAGCTTCCATCTGACTAAGGGGAATATTCCCTAAATATCATACTGCACGGAGTTTCCATCTGAATAAGAGAAATATTCCCTAAATATCATACTGCGCGGAGCTTCCATCTGACTAAGGGAAATATTCCCTAAATATCATACTGCACGGAGCTTCCATCTGACTAAGGGGAATATTCCCTAAATATCATACTGCACGGAGCTTCCATCTGACTAAGGGAAATATTCCCTAAATATCATACTGCACGGAGCTTCCATCTGATTAAGGGAAATATTCCCTAAATATCATACTGCACGGAGCTTCCATTTGACTAAGGGAAATATTCCCTAAATATCATACTGCACGGAGCTTCCATCTGACTAAGGGAAATATTCCCTAAATATGATACTGCACGGAGCTTCCATCTGACTAAGGGAAATATTCCCTAAATATCATACTGTACGGAGCTTCCATCTGACTAAGGGAAATATTCCCTAAATATCATACTGCACGGAGCTTCCATCTGACTAAAGGAAATATTCCCTAAATATGATACTACACGGAGCTTCCATCTGACTAAGGGAAATATTCCCTAAATATCATACTGTACGGAGCTTCCATCTGATTAAGGGAAATATTCCCTAAATATCATACTGCACGGAGCTTCCATCTGACTAAGGGAAATATTCCCTAAATATCATACTGCACGGAGCTTCCATCTAAGGGAAATATTCCCTAAATATGATACTGCACGGAGCTTCCATCTGACTAAGGGAAATATTCCCTAAATATCATACTGTACGGAGCTTCCATCTGACTAAGGGAAATATTCCCTAAATATCATACTGTACGGAGCTTCCATCTGACTAAGGGAAATATTCCCTAAATATCATACTACGCGGAGCTTCCATCTGACTAAAGGGAAATATTCCCTAAATATCATACTGTACTGAGCTTCCATCTGACTAAGGGAAATATTCCCTAAATATCATACTGTACGGAGCTTCCATCAGATCAAGAAAAAAATATATACATTGTATTAATAAAAAAGGTTAAACAACATAACTCGTCTCACCATTATATATCTTGATTTGCTTCAGTTCGTGTCTATCCGTTACACCTCTCCCTTCTATGAATTACCTTTATATATCACACATATTTAACAATTTAACGATTAAATTTGTTTGTTTTTCAGTTTTAAATTAAATCATTTCGTTTTTCACTTTTAAATTAAAAGTTAAAGTAGATATAAAATACATAAGCATTTACCAAGAATAGTAAGCTTATTTTCTAATTTATTTATTTGAATCTAAAGAAAAAAGAATAAAATAAAACAAACATGTTAATAAATATGAGAGAAAACGACATTGTCACGACCACACGACCGGCTAAACATAGATGGGCAGGTCACCTTTCGAGAGCTATAGACAACAGGTGAACCTCTAGGCAATTGAAAAGACCAGGAGGTAAGCCCAAAATCGGATGGAGAGACGACCTCGACAGCTAATTTGGTCCTACTAGGGGTTTCTTCCCCAGGGAGTGATAAAAAACGATGATGATGATGATCATCATGATGATGATGATGATGCTGATGATGACGCCGAAAAACGGGAAAACCCCTAGTATTGAGAAACAATAATGGGTGTCAATAGCCTACGATAAATTATGAAAAATAAACCTCGTAATAAATAAATAAAAATCAGTCAGGCTTTGTTTCTTTTAAATACAATTGACAGTAGAAAGGGTGATAACTCTGCATTACCGGATTTAAAAACGAAACAATAAAAAAATCTAGTTGGGTTTAGAATAAAAATAAGAATAAAAATATCAATATTATTAAATTGAAGAATATAATAAAATATAATTACAATAAATAAAATAAGGTAACATAATTTAATATAAGAAAATAGAGTAAAAAAATTAAGTAAACATATTAGAATATTAAAAATATAAATATATTAAAATAAAAAAAACTTTTTTATTCACTATTGTCCCTTTTACTCTTTCCCCCATCGCCCATTTGTTATCCCCGATAACACAACACACTAATATATAAGTGCGTCGCTAAAACATATAAGCCTAGGATATAAAATATTCCTTAGCTTAAAATCGTCTTATATATATGTATATTTATATAAAGCTAGTTAGTTAGATAAATAGATAGTTTGAGTGATATATATATATATATATATATATATATATATATATATATATATATATATATATATATATATATATATATTATACATGTGTCGTTGAAGACCACGGAGTTTTCTTTCTTTGCTATTTTTCTGGTTAATTTCTCGACGCGCCAAGCGATTCGTCGGTTTTCCGGTGTCAATTGGTGGATTATGGCAATTGACACCGGAAAACAGACGAATCGCTCGCCGCGTCGAGAAATTAACCAGGAAAATAGCAAAGAAAGAAAACTCCGTGGTCTTCAACGACACATGTATAACGAATGACTTGCTGCCGAAATATATATATATATATATATATATATATATATATATATATATATATATATATTACTATTTCATGTATCCACATCTATTTTATAAGGAGATATAATTTTTTATGTATCAATTTTCAGTATTTACTTCAACAGTGCTCGATACGTAAGTAGATCTAGGTAGTAAGCTATGAAAATATATTTATGGCAATTAAGCTACACAGAGGCTCCCGGGTTTCATCCCCATTAAAAATCATTTAAAAGCAGAGAACGTCGAATTAAAACAACACTAGCAAACCACTATTGGGAGCTCAAAGAAAATGGACGCTCACCAATAATTGAATGGAATATAATACGACAGCCCATTAGATGTAGAAATTTAGACGACCCGTTTAGATCATGTCTGAATGAAAAATTTGAAATCATAAACTTTAAAGACCCCCGAAATCTATTAAACTCTAGAAGTGAGATAGCAAACAGATGCTGACACAGAAATAAATTTACCTTAGGCTAACGATACATAAATAAATAAACAAATAAGTAAAAAAACTAAACTAAACAAAAACCTAACAATTTAAAAATTGAAACCTAAAATAGAAATACAAGGCACCACGTGTTAAAATAAATTCACCCATTATATTGACACAACAAATATATATATGTATGTATATATATATATATATATTCCGGTGCGTATTCGTGATGCCCAATTCCATGGATATCAAAAAAGACAGTCACCATCACCTTGATTTTGCTTGCACCTGTCGTGCTTTTTTTAGCCTTGGAGACTCGTGAGGCTTCCATTGCGACGACTGTCTTTTTGTTTCTGGGTCGTACCCCTACATCCATGACTCATCTCCAGTTATCACAGTGTTTAGAAACCGAAGATCAGTGTTGGCAGTTTCCAGAAGGTCCTGTGCAAACTTGAAAACGGAGGTCCCTTTGTTCCTGCGACAACAACTTGGGCACAAATTTTCGCAGCCACTCTGTGCATGTTCAAATCATCACGCAAAATTGCATGTGCGGAATCTTTACTCACTCCGACCTCTTGGGCGATCTCCCGAAAGGTTGAACGACGATCTTCCATCACCAAATTTCGCAACCTCTCAACAACAGCTGCACTCCGAGCAGTTTGGGGCCTGCCAGAACGCTAGTCACTCTCCGCTGATGTGCGACCATTTTTGAATCGGTTGAACCACTCCTTAATTTGTGTTACACCCATCGCATCTTCTCCGAACACCTGTTGAATCTTACAAATTGTTTTGCTTTGAGAATCACCAAAATTTGATGCAGTACCTTTACTCAACATGTTCAGTCATCTTGAGAGAATCGGAAATCCGACTAACACGTTGTGTAGCACCTCACTCAGCGACCGACAGACAGCGACTAACGCGCAGGAAGGCAATGATAAAATTCACACATGCGTATGAAGGTGTCTTCCTTCACTGTGTAGAGTGACGCCGCCCTATCGTCTCTATTTCCCACGAAAAAATAACGGTCGGATACTTTTTAGACAGGCCTCGTATATATATATATATATATCTTTATAAAGTTAGGTGTGTGTATATATTTATATATTTCTAAGTATAGTATTCACTCCTAAAGTAATTAACTGATCATTATGAATGTTGGACCACATCTGCCAGATGTAAGGGTGTACAATCTTAACGATATTTAGTTTAATTTAGTTTTATGCAGAGGGGGGGGGGGAAGAGAAGACTGAAGCCTTCCGTAGAAATTCAAATACCTCCGATTTGTGTGAAATTTTAACAATAGGTATTAGATATCAATTAGTAAATATTTCTCAAATTTCAGTTTTCTTCGGAGTATTTAATATAAAAAAAATATTTGTAAAAAGTTATTGTGGGCGGGAACACTCGGTGACTTGTTTGCATGGCCTCGGTATCGGGTTAGAGTTTGTGGAGGGAATGTGATACAATGAAAGCCGCGAGGATAGGAAGTGACTCATCGACAGAGACAAAAACAAATGCGGGAGTTGTCAGTTTCCATTTTTAGGACAGGTGACCTAGACAAGAATACCGGATACGACATTTAGGAGTGACAACGTTTTACGACAGTTTGACGACAGTAAGGTAAGTTAGTCTTACGACAGTTTGAC
>OY744518.1:175352283-175357283 GCA_963556195.1 Sepiola atlantica
GAGTGTGTGAGAGAGAAAAAGGGAAAGAGGGGGAACATGATATAAGTTAGAAAAGGCGAGAGAGAAAGAGAGAGGGAGAGGTAGAGGGAGAGAGAGAGAGAGAGAGAGAGAGAGAGAGAGAGAGAGAAAGAAAGAAGTGGGCGGATGGGCCTTTCTTGTTGAATGCCATAATAATCAGTTGCATTTAGGACCATTTTCCCATGTGCTTTTGTGTACACCTCATTACGTTTATCATTTACTTATGTGCAAAGCTTTTCAATTATACACATTCATCACCCTCTTCCCCCTCCCCATTCTCCCATTTCTCCTCCCCCTCTCCTTATAACCCATGTAATTCTAGTAAGGTTAGTAATACTCTATCAGTTTCCACACGTACACATTCACACAGGCTTAAAAGCATCCGCTATTGAACCCAGCACAGTAAACTCTTCAGCCTCGCATCGGTGACATGAAAATAAAATTACGTAAGTGTGAAATTAGTTCAAAATAACTTAATGAATTTTATTTCAATTCATTATTTGTGACGTGGATGTTGCTAAAAAGTAAACAACATCAACTTTTTAAAATAATTTTTTATTTGAGTTTTAACCCCCAAAATATTTTCATTTTGCGAGAGGTGGATCAGTTTGCAAGAGTTTACATCGACTATAAAATGAGTGTCCATTTTACTATGAACGTATACTGTTATTTTATTTAATACACGTCACAAATCATGAATTTATTTTTAAAAAAAAAAGGAGAAATTATGCTGGGTACTTTTTTTATTCATTTTTTTTAAAACGTAGTTCACCCCAAACAAGGCAGGCCGCCACTGTAGACGTAAGGGGCTACTGAGAAGAAAGAAAATGGGGGAAGGTTGGGGGGGGGGGTCAACCTAAACTGGGATCTGCGCAGCGAGATGTCTGTTTACATTAATTTTAAATTTCTGCATGTCAGTACTGTCGGGGAAACAGGGGGAAGGGAGGGAGTTCCAGCGGCCAGCAGCATGAGGAAAGAAGCTATTTGAGTAGAAAGCTCTCCGGCATCTGGGGATCTCCACAGTGAATGGATGGGATTTAGTTGATTGTCGAGTTGGTCTAGTGAATTTACGTCGAGGGGGCACCAGAGTAGCCAATTCATCGGAGCATAATCCATTGAAGCATTTGTAAAACAAGCACAAAGATGCTACATTGCGGCGATGGGACAGGGACTGGAGCTTGGTTGACAGTGAGGGACCTATTAGGTTGCGACTCTTTTTTGGACAATTTGTATTATTTGAATTATTCGAGATAGTATTGGCAATTATATTCACAACCTTTGACCCTTTTCAGATAATCTTTCCAAACTTGAATCTCCAAGTTCAACTTGGGAATCGTTATGTCGAACTCGAGAACCTGTGTGGAATTTAGAACGAGATTCTTTACTTACTTTAGCAAAGCGGTATTAATTACCAATTTTTGAGTCTTTGGTTAGACTCAACGGAGGATTAACTCCTAGTATACCAGCCCATTAGTGAAAATTTTAACCATTACACCAAATAGGTCGGTAACACTGAATAACGGATATAGAAATACAATGATATCATCATCACTTCGTAGTGACTTGATGGCCAATCTTTCTTCCTTTGAGAGGTTAGGTTTTGATTTCTTGAGTGCTTGTCTCACCTTCCATCTTAGCTCATCTCCTTGAGCCTTGAGTTTATTCATGGCTGCCTCTTTAATTGGAGCTATCACATCTACGTATGGAATCCACTTGATGGTAGCTGAAAAGTTGATACCTGAGTGGCTGAGTGGTTAACGACGCAAACTGGGGACCTGTGTATGTGTCGGGTTTGAATCCAGTTCGTTCCACAGAAACACTCAAAACCCACACCTAACCTTGTGTCTAACCTCCTCTCCAGGAAAGGAGGTAAATAAAATACATAGTAATACTGCACATCTGTACACATATCGATACTACACACCTAGACAAGATGAGGTTTAAGGCTCCAAACAGTCATACTTGAATTGCCCACATGGACACACGGCGTAACGGTTAATAGCGTTGGTTAACAATCAATTCTAAGTGATAGTCTTTTGGAGGTTGAAGGTTTCCTAACCTAAGAATAATATAAACATATCACTCTACTCGGTAATGACTGAGGCGGAATGAGAATGATCAAGCCCCATGAATTAAATAACTAGTTAAGTTCGAAATTCCGTCCCGATCTTCTTCTTCTTCTTCTTCTTCTTCTTGTAGGTAATTGCATAAATTGGTTAAACAACAATGTCGAATCATTAAATCATTACATTAAAATTTATTTCAATTGTGTAAAAGGGAGCTGTTCCCGCACCATATGGAAGAATATATAAGTATATCCAGTTGTCTGCTTTGGGCGCATCTTGGATACTGTTCTATAACTGTGACATAAGATTTACCTCCACCCAAACTCAGATTCCAGCTAACACCTGTACTAGTGAGGGAAGTCCTAGTGAGTAAATGAAAATAATAAACAAAGAAAACGAAAAACAAAAAAAACAAACAAACACAAAAAAGCAAGGGAAGTAACCGTAATCAAAGCTCTACATAAGAAGTGTAACAATAACATCTATTTTAAGATACAAGCTTTATATATAAACCCCGAAAATTATCTAACCACCATCAAAATGCACGCTTGTTAAGACTCACGTGTATGCGGCTCCCCACCACGGTTATGTTCATCATCTAACATGTTCATCTGTATCTCTGTCCCCCCTTCCTTCTGTCTTATACTAAACATCTTCATCCTCTAATCTCTCTGGTCTCTCTAACCTCATCCCCCTTTCTCTCACGCACACACATGCGGATACATGGGACAATAAAATGAAGGTCTCCCTCGGCCGAAAATTGTGTTTTAAGACATTTTGTATTCTTATACATTAAGAAATAAAAGAAAATAATTTATAAACATTTATATATTTTTCACATTTATATATATATATATATATATATATATATATATATATATATATATATATATATATATATGTATACATATATATATATGTATATATATATATATATGTATATATATATATATATATATATATATATATATATATGTATATATATGTATATATATATATATAGTAAGTTATGAAAATATATTTATTGTAATTAAGCTACAAAGAGGCTTCCGTGTTTCATCCTCGGAGGAAATCGTCAGGCTAAAATGCATCCGAGAATGTAACGCGGAAGCCTCTGTGTAGCTTAATTGCCATAAATATATTTCCATAACTTACTACATAGCTCTACTCACGTATCGAGCACTGTTGAAGTAAATACTGAAAATTGATACATACAAAATTATATCTCCTCATAACATTTTATGTAGATACATGAAATAATATATATATATATATATATATATATATATATATATATATATATATATATATATATATATATATATATACACACACACATATCACCCTTTACCTAGAGGTATGTATGTATGTATGTATGTATGTATGTATGTATGTATGTATGTATGTATGTATGTATGTATGTACCTTTCTATTCCCATCACTATACTTCTATAACACGCGGATACGCGAAACAATGAAATCTATCTATCTATCTATCTATCTATCAATGCCCCTAATATTTCTTGGGGAGCTGCATTCTCCACATTAACAATCTACTTTGTGTCTAATTTTGACCACGTAGGAAAGCAAGCAAATAGGGACGGATACAGATGAGTAAGACAAAACCATTCATCTCCCTCATTTTCTCTGCCTCTCTCTTACCCACTCTCTCTCTCTCTCTCTCTCTCTATCTATCTTTCTCTCCATCCCACTCTCTCTCTTTCTCTCTCTCACACACACGTGGGAAATTATAAATATTTTCTTCCTAGTCTTTCTCTGCTCACTGATAAGGGATTTATTGGAAAAAAAACGAATCCTTCTGCGTCTCTCTCACACACGATACATTTTTCTTTATCGATCTGTCATCGCCGGCCAGTGTCTGGTCGACGCAGGCCATTAGGAACGGACTGATCGTTTTATTTGTAGAACGGTAGTAGACCCTTGTCTTAGCAAAATCACTAAGATCGGGGTTTACATGCAGCACCTGGTATTCCCAAATGGTCACCCATTTAAGTGCTGACCAGTTTCAACGTTGCTTAACAAGACATACACATGTTAAATAGGACAATAATAACGTGTGCCTGTTTTTCTTTATTCCTCTTTAATATACACATACAAAAAATCACAAACATTCAGAGAGAGAGAGAGAGAGAGAGAGAGAGAGAGAGAGAGAGAGAGAGAGAGAGAGAGAGAGAGAGTGGGGGGCGAATAAATAGAGGCAATTTAATAATACCCCTCCTTCTTCTTTCATCTATCTCGCTATTTAACCCCTTCAATTATTAACATGCGAATAAATGGGACGATGAAATAAACAATTCGTCTACAATTCGTCTACAACAATTCATCAAGTTTGTCTACAAGCCTACTTTTGTAGTTTTAAATAGTTTCCTAAAAAGTAATTATTTGGCAAAGAATACTTATATTTTATTTCTTTTCCGAAATAAATACTCTACATTTATAGATCAATTGTCAGATGTGAATGGTATTTCTAGACATATCTTTCCATATTAGAGACGGGTGTGTAAAGATAGGATTAGTCTGGTAAATTTCCACGTGGGTTAAAAATAAGGTAGAGTGGAATTTTCCATTTAAGATATGAAGAAAGCTACGTGTCTTGGCTGTAACGTCACTGACACAGTAAGCAAATGTGGCAAATTGGTAGAGAGAATCGAATTTCTTTCGTCTGTACTACGAGGGGAGGGCAGTAGGGCTTTTGTAAAGTGGCTCCCCTCTCGCAAATTGGGGGGGGGGAGGTGTTGGTTGTTTAACGTGTGTAAATGTATACTCTTAAGCGTGTGTAAATGTATACTCTTAAGAACGGATAACACCTCAAAGAGATTTTTGAGGCACAATTCCATTTGTTGATGTTTCGTTTTTAATGACGTTTGTAAAATCAGTTATTGAAAAGAAGGGGGA
>OY744518.1:175364783-175437283 GCA_963556195.1 Sepiola atlantica
TCCTAACATTAAGTGAAACTAATTTCTTCTAATCGCTTAGGCATGCCTGAATAACTCCCACTCTTCCGTAAAGACTCAATCAAACATATACACGGACTCGGAGTTTATATTCGTACCCCCTTGACTAATCAGGCCTACATGCCCTTTAGATTAACCTTACAACACAGCGTTAGTTATTTATACTTCCTCTACTGTTCTACTTCGACCCAGCTCGACTATGTCTCGTATAGTATTGATGCAGCAATCTCTTTACATCCGAGTGCCCAAATACATGTATTTGGTGATTTAAATGATCAACACAGGAATTGGCTTGGTTTCTTGAGCTATGCAGACGCAGCTAGTGACAGCACGCATAGGTTTTCTATTACACATTTCCTTTCACAGACTGTCACTTTCCTGACACGCCCCCCCCCCCCCAGATCGTGAAGATCAGCAAGCCTCACTTCTCGATCTATTCTTGACTACACTGCATGAGGGTTGTGTGACGGATACCTATAGCCCACTCAGGAACGCTGATAACCTTATATAATGGTTGATATCACCCTAAACTTTCGACCCCAAGATGAAGACTCGTTACTCAAAACAACTAGATACTACAAAAGAGCTGATTGAGAATCTATCAGAGATGCCCCATAGAGTAAAACCTTTTTTGTCTCTGCTTAACAGTTCTCAAATGAGGTAACTGAATAGGTCAAGGCAGGACATTTTATAGCAAGCCCCCACTCTCCACAATGGTTCACTTCGACCTGTGGAGCTGCTATTGCGCATAGGCAGCAAGCATTCCACCGATTCAACCGGCGTAAGCCGAATGCAAATAGATAAAGATTTGTTGCATCAAGAAATCATTGTATGAGTGTAATATCTACATCTAAAAGTAGGTATTCCGAGTTGTCCAGAAAACACATTAACTTACAGAAATTAGGGACTCGCTATTTCTGGAAAATCTATAATAGTGTGCTGAATAGTGAGCACTTAACAATTCCCCTGATACCCAACCACCATGATGCACAGCAACTAATAAGGCTCAACTGTTTTCCCAGTGGGTTGCCTGGAACTCCACCTTGGACACCACAAACCACTCCCTCCCAAACTTTCCACTGCGGTCTGAAGCCACACTCTATGATCTGATCATCACCGCTTTCTAAGTCCAGGATATCATAAAACCTTAACACCTCCAAAGCATGTAGGCCTGATCTTATCTTTGCTATAGTCTGAAAGAAATCCTATGCTGAACTGGACCATGTCCTCTCCTAACTCTACAACAAATGTCTTGCCGAATTTTGCTTCCCTGATGGCTGTAAAATTTTCTCTGTGTTACCAATGTTCAAGAATTCTGGTATAAGAACTGGCCACAAAATTATCGCCCTATCAGTCTCCTTTAGCTCCTCGCTAAAATATTTGAATCATTAATCAATGTAGCGATAGTCCGTCACCTCCTTAATGTTAAACCTCTTTCTGGCAAACAGTATGGATTTAGGCAAGCCCGTTCTACTACGGATATCTTAACGGCCATCTCAAAACTCATTTACCATATACTGGACATATCTGGTGGAGCTAGGGCGATAGCGCTTAATATATTCAAAGCCTTTGACAATGTCTGGCATGAAGTTCTTCTCATGAACATTAATTCGTACGGTATAACTGGATAGATATTTAATATAATCAGATCTTTCTTAGCTAAAAGGATGATACAGGTCGTCCTCGATGGCCGGACATCTAAACAACATCACATTTATGTGGGTGTGTCCCAGATGGCGATACTTGGACCGTTATTATTACTGATTTTTATAAACAACCTCCCTGATGCAGTTGTATCCGAGGTGGGTATATTTGATGACGACACCACGCTCTATTTTCAGTATATGGGTAAAACAGACATCCACATATCCAAGGCAATGGCCAAATAGTTAGAAAATTACTTCCAGTCTGTAGTTTAATGGGGCATAAATGTATGGAAACATTGAATGATACTAAGACAAAGCTTCTTTCCTTTAACTATTATAAGAAACCTTTTCAACCACCGATTGCCATGGCTAATAGCACCATAGCTAAGAGTCCATCATTGAAACTCCTTAGCCTAACATTCACAGGTAACATGTATTCGAACAAATATATAGAAAGTACTGCCAAGTCTGCTGCAAAGAAGGTGGGCTCCCTCTGCCGGGCTAGAAAACTTCTCACACCTGCCAGTATCCTATATCTCTACAAAGTCACCATTCGCTTATGCATGGAGTATTGTTGTCACATCTGGAGTGACGTAACATTGATAGACGCAGGCGGTTGGTTTAGTCAATCGCTCCACTGTCTGATGGTGTTTCATTTCTCAAGCATTATTTGCACCCTTATCAATATCAGAATCGGCGTCGGCGACAATCGCTGGCCATGTAGCAGCGTCAGCGGAGAGCCGCAAGCGATCAAAATACGCTGGTCTTCTCGACAGATTCGTATTTCAAAATGAATACTGACAAACTGACGATAATTCTATTTCAAACTGAAACGCAAAAACTTGACGATAATTCCATTATAAAACTTAAGCTTGACAGACCGCCGAAAATATTATTTTGTATATTGAGCCAGGTAAAATTAATCAACTTTTACCCTAAGCAACCTTATGCATTTTTCAAATAGTTTAGGCACTTAACTCCAAAACCATAATGTTGTGAAGTAGTCCAACAGTAAAAAGAAGTCAAGTCGAGGTTGGGTTAAGATAACAAGTGTATTAACATAAAAGGTACAAAGGTAAGGAAACTGACTGGCACTCGGCTAGACAGTTACAATAATGTCCCTTTTCTCCCTGGTGATTGTCTACTCGCACTATTTATAGTGAGAACCGGTGTAGTTTCTCTTCTGTTAGAACGGCCGGTGTAACACATAATAACCTCATAAATGTGTAAAATGTCGACACATAAACATCTATTAAATCCTACTGAACATTTTAAAGTAACACAATTCATTTTACGTATATTTTATATTTAAAATGCATTAATTATATCCGTTTTTATTTTAATTCCCTTTTCTCTTAATATTATTTAATTAAAATGATTTAATAAAAAAAAAATGGATAACCTTTATTGTAATATCGCTCGCTAGAATTCTTACCGACAGGCAAAAGCGAGAAGAGAAAAGGGAAGGGAGCGGGTTGCTGACTGTCTGACTCACTTTCTCTCTCCCCCTCCCTTCCGCTCACCCGTTAATGACGCCGTATTTTTCTCATACTAATTGATTTTTCTTTCTTTTTGTATTTCATTATGAACTTATTTAAAAGATAAATAAATGTGTATCAAGATTACCAAGATGTGTATACGAATAAATGCTAAGTTTTTAGTCTTGTGTTTGCAAGTAACTTATGAATGAAATGTTTATTATTTAAAATTTTGGTTTCAAGTCTTTCAAGTAGCGAAATTTGCGAAGCGATAGCGAGCTTGCTAAGCCAGCTAGTGTTAAAACCAAAAAAATATTTTTATACAACTGTCTTCACTTATGTTATTCGATGAACGACCAAAGATCCAGAGATAGCCAACAGCTTCCCAGCTGGGACGACAGATAAGAATCCCACACCATGATTAAATTACCACCAGCAAATTCTTCCAGGGTAAACAACCCGTTATATAAAACTGGCCCTTCAGACAAATCCAAACCGACACACTATTCCCAAGAGGAACTCGTCCGCGTCAACAAGTTGTATCGATAAGAAAAACGCATAAATATTAATTTGTTTACCTGCCTCCTACTGCAGCAAAGTTAGACACAAGGTCAGTTGATAATAAGGAATCGGCCTGCCCCAAAAGAGGGCACCCTTGACGGGTTAAAAATTCACCAGTATCGTTCTCGTCGGCATTCCCCAATGAGGGATCCTTAGACGATCAGTAATAAACCTGTCTTCCAGCGGGGAAGGTAATGCCTCGGAGAATAGCATTCTGAAACGGACGACCAGGACAGTGATCTAAATAGAAGTCCCGAATTATCATTCCCAGTATTACGCCACCCTTCCAGACAATATCTCTCCCAGAAGGGGCACCCGAATGGGCCTGATGAAGAGCTCTGGTTCGTAATAGAGTGTCAAATAACCGAGGAAAATCTGTACATATAACTCCACCGACTGCACCCCAACATTAAGCTCAACATTGTAGCACATCCAGCCCTCGTGGGATGGTGGGGGTGGGGTTAAGTACATAACCTTCTAAATATTCTATTCTAGAAAATTTCATCATTTAAATCAGGGACGGGCAACCTTTTCAGAGTGAGTGCCAGATGAGACTTTTGGAAGGAGATCGCGGGCCGGAGTGAAAAATGAAATCTGAGAATTACTATATTTTGTTTACATGAATAAATTGTACAAAAATTGCATTGAACACTCTACAAATCTGATATTTTTTCTCAAGAGACTTCTGTATGTGATGTTATAAAAGGCGCCGACGAAGAGACATTTTGGAACCATAAAAAATAATGACGGAGAAGTAGCAAGTTGATCCAGTATTCGTTTTGATACACCTCACATAGGTTGTCTGATTCATGCCCTTTCCTTGTCTCACGTTTCCTCTTTGCCTCTCTCTTTCTCTTTTTCTATTTTTATCTCAGGCCAAGGATTTGAAATTAATAGTTAAAGAAAAATGAAATATACATGCATCATCGCTCGCTGATGTTTATACATTTTCATCCCACTGTAAATCTTAATTGAAACCTACTTTTACGTCTATGTCACAAAATGATATGAGTTTTACTGGGAGGTCTGCGGGCCGGATTGCAATAATAAAGTCTAGCATTGTGGCGGACCGGACGTTAAGCCTTCGCTGGCCGGAGGTTGCCCGCCCCTGATTTAAATGATTCAATCGATCAATTTATGCTAATTCGTGTTTTTGCATTTATTTTGATGTTTATTACCGACGGGGAATGTGAGCTGGATGTCCTATCTTCGAGTTCTTGTACTGATCCCCGTGAGAAAGCTACGAGTCCATATATGCCTCCCGAGAAGTTAAATCAGTGGTTCCAAAATGGCGCGGCGAACTGAAATGATATCAACGACTGACTCAGATTTATTTTGATTGTTTTATTTTTAAAACGTGTGCCAAACAGTAGAACATAAAATATCAATTCGTAAGAATGAGCATGGTACGAGATTTTCTGAGTCTCAATTCTGCGGTTGGCATTGGTTTCTCAGATTCTGGCTAGAATCAGGTACTCACGAAAGGTATCACGTGAAAGCTGCCAACGTCTATAAGTGTAGGTTGTGTTAGGAAATCGACCGGATTTCAACTTGGTAAACAGAGGTCGTCAGTTCGTGTCGTTACCCACTTCACCACAGCCACCTCCAGTAAAATAGTACTAGTTTCAAAAGAATATCTGTTACTAACAAGGCTCCTCCACATTTCTCGGGTATGAATAAGGACCCCTGTATTCTACTGTTCTAAACCCTAAACCCATATATTACCATTTTGTTCGTATTTTTTTTTAATTTCTAAAATAAAGCAAAACGTTCTCACTGTCTTTTATCGATATCCAGCGTGAGCGGAGATCCCCACCATATTATTATAAAATATCCTAATACAACCATTGAATAATTCGTTAATCCTTGTCAAAGAAAAGTTGTTTGTTGATGGTTAATGTAAGGATGGACAGAGTACTACACAAATTGGTGACCCCCGACGTCCGATGGTTTGTCATTTTGTGGTTGACCAATCTGTGTATTGGATCAATGTGTAAGGATGAACAAACACAGTACTACAAAAATTAAAAGGTTTTTATTGAACTACATCTTTGAACGAATACGAGTTGATTTATTTTCAATGTTTCTGAAACGAAAGTGAGTGGGGTTACTTTTTAACTGAAATAGTTTTCGCGATGGTCAAAGAGGTGTGTATGTGTTTGTCTCACTTTACATATTTTCTACGACGAGCTTGCGCTATTAGCTTTTGTGACGCTAATACAGTAAATGATTGATAGTTCAGCGAGCGGGTTCTTGGTCGGCAGTGATCTGTGAAGTTAGTGCGAGGTATCAGCTTTTTTGGAATCAAAAACGGTCAGCTAACACATGGAAAGGGTGTTTTTAATTTTTCGTGTTTATGCTTGCAAAGAGACTGCAGAGAATTTTTTCTTTACCTTTTTTTGATTGATTCAAAAATCAATTAATTATTTAGAATTTTAAACTGTTTTTAATTAGTTTTTTGCCAAGAAAATCTTGTTATTTCTTGATAGGTTTGATCTTAGTATAGGCTTTGTTTCTAAATTGCATCTAGACAGGTTGACAGACACACCACAACTTAATTTACCTTCATCCTCCTTGAATATGTTTTACCTGTGATACATTTTAGCGACATTTACAAAACTTGGCTAAAACCTATTAAAAAATAAACTAGGGTGTTTCATTTTTATTGCGAATCTATATTACAATAGGTTTTAGCCAAGTTTTGTAAATGTCGCTAAAATGTATCACAGGTAAAACATATTCAAGGAGGATGAAGGTAAATTAAGTTGTGCACCCCGTCTGAATGAAATCAACATAATTTCATTCGCCTAGGGGCCGAAAATGTCGTAAGCTTAAACTGCTTTCACTTTATTATAAAACTTAGCGGGGACCCATCTTGGCATTGCCCGGGTGGACACATAGTGCCGGGTCGAGCGTCTAGAGAAAAATAATTAAAATCTTTCTCTCCCCCATCTCCCTCTCCCCTATCACTCTCTTTCTCCCTGTCTCCCTCTCACTCTCTCTATCTGTAAATACCCGAGTTGCCAGATAGTGTTTTACTTTCCCTTTGTTTTGTTTTTGTTTTTTTAAATTTAAATTAAACAGATTAATTTTACAAAATAGTATTCTTATGTTTTTAAATTTAATTTTGAAAGTGAAATTTAATGATTACAGTATAGTTTCGTTATTAATTTATTAATTCAATCAAATTCTTTTAATACTGCAATTACAGAATGATCTGCTAAGAATTTTAAACCTATTAAAAAAGCGGATGGCGAGATTGAAACAGGGACCTTTAGATCTTCATTCTGATTCAGTAACAACTTAGCTATTCGGCGTGGTCATATGTTTTCTATTTCTAAACATTTTAAATTCGCTAAGCCCTCTCCTGTTGCTGCTATTTAGTTAAGATGGCGTCCATCTGAAATTTCTTCCTAGACAGATGTAATAATTTATTAAAGAAACGGAATCGAAATAAATTATTTTGTTGTTAAAACATTTACAAAAGTTCCACAAAAGAAACTGACTCAGCAATATCAAACATTGATTTTGTAGGAACAAAACTATTGCTGACAACGATTCAAGAAACGACCCACTTTATTTTGTTATATAAATAAGAGTGTTTCAACTTAAAAATGGCAGTTTTCATTCATTACAGAGAAGATAGTGGCACGAGGTAGAAACAACGCAGCTGTCATTCCGTCAGAATGAGCATTCGCGTTTTGAGTGGAAAGTAAATATTTACAGAATCTGTCACGAGCGCTTATCAGTTTATGAACCAATAGAACACGTGCAAAGAGATAAACCGACTTCCGGCGGAACGTCACACCAACAAAATCTATAGAACACTTTTATCAGACCGTTGATGGTTTTGAAATAATATATTTTTAAAATACAAACTATGAAATAATGCTGTTGAAATAAAAGAATATTTGGTATTCATATTTTTTTCTCATCACCAAACACATGCTCGGATATACCTTACTCGCACCATGGTTGCCATTTTTGTGTGCTGCATCATCATGGTGAACACGGATGTCCGAAGAAAAGGATAATGGAGAAGAAACATTCAATGAGATTTATTAATAGTAAAATAATTCCCAATGCAATAAAATGTACACAGATTGCCAGGGTCGTAGATAGAGTATGTACGAATGCATTGAATATGTAAATGTTGCTCACGTTGTAGTATGTTCGGTAGCGATTCGCTGTTAAGAAAAAGATGGCGACAAAGTCGTTTTGCTTTCGAGAGTCCATGTGAGTACGATTAGGAAAGAACTAGAGGGAATAGTCGTCAGGCTTTTTACAACCACGTTCCGATAAGTAGAAGTTGGCGAAAATGTCCATACGCTTTGAAAGTCGCATCAGTAAAAGAGCGACTTGTTCTGAATTTTCCACGCATGGGCAAGACGAGAGAGAGAGAGAGAGAGAGAGAGAGAGAGAGAGGGAGAGAGAGAGAAAAGATACAGATAATACGTTCTCTAACATTGATTGAGAATAAATCCAAGGTAGATACTCCAGATAAATCTAGTCCAACACTGTTATATGAACTAGCAGCTCACTTCCCTGTGGTGTCCGAGTTTCAATTGTTCCTTTCCCCCCACCCACATGCTACGGGTTCAATAGCATTATTACCTATGGTAGTATTTTCTTTTTGTTAATGATCGACTATTCCAATCTTACGTTTTATAGTTGTAGTAGTCGACAGCTTCGTCGTTGTCTCCTTCTTGTGTCTTCGCTGTATCTTTTCGTCAATATAGAAAGAGAGGTGATGATTATGAGGGGCGGGAGAATAGTAGTCGGTAGGTCAGTCAGTAATATATAACATAATGCAAGTGTATAATTTTTTATGCCAAAGATTAGACGAAACAATAAAGTAATTTTACGAAACAAGTTAAACTTATTGGATCATAAAAATAATTATAAGCCAATACTATATTTATAAATAAAAAGAAAAATTAAATATTGAAAAAAGTTTACTTATATTTATTTTATGATTTAATTAGTATTAATGTTTTAAAAATATTTTTGATATATTCTGTTATTTTACGAAAAATAAGTACCTTGAATTTTAAGAACTTGTATTTTTATATTTTATTATTACCCAGTAAAGAAAAACAAAAATCAATGAAAAAAGTGTGTCCCATTTTTGTTGGCACGAAAACATTACTATATACGTATGCATATATATATATATATATATATATATATATATATATATATATATATATGTGTGTGTGTATGTGTATATATTTAAAAAAAAAGATTCATAGTATAATTTTAGATTAACACCCTCTGTTAAATACAATTTGACTATGTTCATGCACACTAAATTTCCAAACATTAGAATATATCAAATAACACTACGACAGTCATATTTTTTTTGTTTTCTTCGAAATTGCAAACATATCAAATGGAAATTATTTCTTTTTTCTGTAAAGAAACTATTGTTTCAGTAATTGCTGCCTGGATGGCGGGTTCTTTTTGCTAATATATATATATATATATATATATATATATATATATTTCTTGAATGTCTCACAAGTAGGATTTTATACTCGCTAGGACGATGTCATCCAACAAGCTAACCAAGCGAGCAAATAAATATTAGATTTCTTGAATGTGAGATGATATATATAATTATTTCCACAATCAGACAACGCCGCAGCCCACAACCTATGAAAAGAAACAAACCGGAAGTCCTAGACTCGAGTTTCGCCCTCCTTTGGGCTCATCAGTAGAACACATCCGAACTCAGGATTCGAAACCCGAGTCACTTGCATGGTAAGCGAGTACTCTGCCACTGAGCTACCTCGCCACATACAAGAATGTCTATTAATTTACACAGATTAAGTGAACCGCGGCGATGACCGACTGTGGAATATACCTACTCTTTTCAACAAGTTACCATGCAAGTGACTCGGGTTTCGAATCCTGAGTTCGGATGTGTTCTACTGATGAGCCCAAAGGAGGGCGAAACTCGAGTCTAGGACTTCCGGTTTGTTTCTTTTCATAGGTTGTGGGCTGCGGCGTTGTCTGATTGTGGAAATAATTATATATATATATATATATATATATATATATATATATATATATATATATATATATATATTTATGCATATATATATATATAAATGTAGTTTTTTTCATTGATCACTCCTATCTAATAATCAAAACGTGGTTATTTTAATCAATAATACAACATAAAAACTTGATATTCTGTATAGTGCAGATAAACGGTGAATGGAAGACCTTTTGACTGCCTAATTAGCGTAACTATTTTTAAACCGTTCATAATTAATTAACGTTTTGTATTATTAATTTAGAATTGCATTTGCTTATGTTTGTTATCTATATGCAATAGTTTCGTCCATATTAACAGTAAATACTTAAAGTTATTTAAAAACAAATTAGAAAATAACTAAAACACCTTAAGTTTAAACAACCAGCGACCGTACCGAAGGTCGAACGAGGCCTAAGCGAGAATAGAACGGGGAGGGGAGAGAGAGTGTGGCAATCTCGCTCGTTTTCCCTCTGATCCCTTTCTATCACCCTCTTTTTTCAGTTTTTACATTTTTCCTAAAAAATAAACAAATAACTGGTTTATTAGTTAAGTTAATGCCTTTATTGTAAAGTTTAACAACAAACTTATTGTTTAATGTTTGCAAAGACCGTATCACTATTCTGATTGACAAATTACAACAATAGTGTAGTAGCACTGTTATCTGTCCCAATTACGAAAAAATATTGATTCGTATTTTGGTATGATTGTAGATTAACATCCTATGCGAAATTACACCCCATCCAACCCAAAAGTATTCTACCTGATTTAGGCGATCACGTGTGAACACCCTGAAAAAAGTGACGACAAAATGAAAAAATAAGTATTATTTTGGAATTTAAAGTGGGAGAAACTTTTTGTATATAAATTTAATATGAAATGATCCCCATTTGTAAGGACAGTTTTAGGGCAGTTAACTAAATTCTTTTGTTCTATGGAAGTTACGTCAGCTGCGTTTTTTTAAAGGCGATTACATGTCGTTTTATGACCTTGCCACTCGGAAAAAAATTTGATAAGTTCTCTAAAAAGATAGAATGGCCCGGAAATTGGGAACATAGTACGTTTGATATATATATATATATATATATATATATATATATATATATATATATATATATATCGTTTCATCAGTCATAACTAAAAAGCCAATAAACCAAATTAGTTAAAACTTTGCACAAAATTTTCATTTGATAGGTTCTATAAGTGTGTAGAATTTCAGCATCATTAGTCAAGGAAACCCAGAGATCTAGAAAGGTCAGGAGTGATTTTGTGTTATCCGTGTGTACGTACGTACGTACGTGTGTGCCACCCTGTATCTCATCAACTATTTGCTGGATTCGGCTGATTTTTGGCAGTGATAGAGGTTCTAGGGTCTAGTTGATGGCATTTTAGTTTCAGTTTACCATATACCTTAGTTTTCCAGAAAATTCAAAAAAACCTTAAAAATGACCATTGTCTTGAGGCATAGCCTTTACAAAAGTAGTGACATTCCATGATAAATGCCAGTATACTGAAATCATATGCCCTTAATAGGGTTAAGATGAAAATGCATATACACTAAATGTACAAAAGCAAGGAAATTCCCAAATTTTTACACTTTTATTGTCATTAAGGGTATGACTACATATCAACCAAACACATTCATTATCACATCACTACAGTATAAAACTCTATGCATGAGTGGACGAAGTGTGTGAGGTGCGCTGAAGAAAAATTCCTACCAGTAAAATGCATAGCCCTGTTGTGCTCGCATATCCTTAATGACAATAAAAGTGTAAAAATTTGGGAATTTCCTTGCTTTTGTACATTTAGTGTATATGAATTTTCATCTTAACCCTATTAAGGGCATATGATTTCAGTATACTGGCATTTATCATGGAATGTATATATAGATGTATATATAAATGTATATACATGTATATATATGTATATACATGTATATATATATATATATATATATATATATGAATATATATATGTATATATATGCATATATATTTTTATATAAGCATATATATATATGAATATATATATATATATGCATATACATGTATATATGCATATATATATGTATAAATATATATATATGTACATATATATATGTGTATATATATGCAAATATATATATGTATATATATGCAAATATATATATATATATATATGCGTATATATGCACATATATATGCATATGTATATATATATATATATATATATATATATATATATATATATATATATATATATACAGAAAAAGGACAATCCCTACAAGATTGTAATGTCTGGTGTAGGCACACAAATTGCTCAACAACCCCGAGTTATTTTTACAAGTTTTTTTTTATATTGGTTCAGTTGGTTCTGCAACATAAACCACACATATGGTCGGGTTTAAATGAGTCTGTCCCGTTTGGCACTTACTGTTTCCGTAAAGTTTGTTTCAAATGGATTAATTTATCTACCGCAGCTACCATTGATACACGTGCACCAGACCGATCCTCTCCAATTTCCCCCACATTATACCCACACACACATACATACATATATATATATATATATATATATATATATATATATATATATATATATATATATATATATACTTTTTCTGAAGACGTTCGCCAACACGAACGAAACCGGTCAAATCTCTTGTTCTTGTTTTTCTCCTGCACTTTAACCTGTTTTCCGTTTGTCATTTTCACACACACACACACACACACACACACACACACACACACACACACACACACACATACATATATATATATATATATATATATATATATAATTAACTTGTTACAAATATCCAGGGGGTATGAATCCGAAGGAAGTTGAAACCGGGTTTATGAGAGTGCTCAATGAAAATTCAGAGCAAAATATATATTTTTTTGCTTTTATTCCATTGGTTGCGACAAAACAAGTTTTGTTTCATTGGTGCAAAAAGCGACCAATTCATCGGGCGGGCGAAGGAATTCAAATGGCATAAATTTTAACTTCAACTTTAACGGGAGATTGAAAATTGAAAATACATTGGAGGGGGAGGGGGACAGAGTTGGGGCTTTGTCTATAACGGTGACATGGGACATGAGAGGGGAGGGGGGAGGACCCCAACACGTCGTGTTTCAAATTATTACGTAGGAGGTTTTTCACGTGTCTGTGCTGTGATGATCTCAATTTCGGCCGCGGTGGGAGGAAGGGAGATGGAGCGACGGCCAGAGTGAGTTAAATTTAAAATGAGAATAAAATTATGATTTTAACCGTCATTCTTATTTTATTTTAATTCTAATAAGTAATTATCATGTGGATAAAAATGTTTGATAATTTTAATTTATGGTATTAATTGCTACTTTTGCATTTTATTTATTTTATTTTAATGTTTTGTTTATTATTTGTAGTGAATTTTGTTGTGATTATATATATATATATATATTTTTTTTAAAATTGTGATTATATTATACCGAGATCAATACTAGTGGAATCATTTTATAAGAGAAGTTTTCTGGTGTTACCAGTTTTATCATTAACAAAACCGATTATGACAATGATAACGCCTGCCAATCATACCTACGATAGTCGCAGTGATAACAGCCTTAATAAAAGCCTTAATAAAAATAAAAATAAAAATAAAAATAAATATAAATAAAATTAGAATAAAAATAGAAATAACAAGTTTGTAAGAATATTAATGATAATAATAATAATAATATATTTATAGTTATATTTATATTGATTAATTTATATTTATATTTATACATATATATTTTATATTTATATATATATATATACATTCATATATATATATATATATATATATATATATATATATATATATATATATATATATACTTATGTTTTTAATACTATACATTACTGTGGCCGCTTAGGATACTCGGGTTTTGTTTATATTGTGATTTTGTAGTTAGAAAAATTTCTAGGCTGACTCAAGAAAGAGTCAACAGTCGCATTTCAAGCGAAATGACTAAATTTTTTCAGATGGACGAAACCCGGGTATCCCCAGTGGACACAGTAATATATAGTATTGCAATAAAATAATTAATATTAGCACTTTTATAACCTACGATTGGGCAGTTTACTGATTTTCTCCTTACTTTTGATACATGCTATATATATATATATATATATATATATATATATATATATATATATATATATATATATATATATATATATGAATAAGTTACGTGTTTACCAAAGGTCTTACGCTCTTAGCGATCTCTATGCGGCCTATAACACTGTCAAAATTGCGATAATATTGTTGCTTTTGTTTACTTCCGGGTTTTTTTTCGTAATCATACGGCAGATATTGACTGCTGGACATTGGAGATCGTCCATAATTCTGTAGCCAAAACTTTGTTATCTGTTAAATACTTTAAAATATCTCTTGTTTGTACCCGTATATTTTAGCTTTTTTAAAAATAATATTTATTTGGTTATTGCTTTTTTAATTTATTTTTAATTATCGCTACGATAAGCCACTTTTTTAGATTAATTATTAGTTAGTTTTATATATTATATATATATATATATATATATATATATATATATATATATATATATATATATGAGGAATAAACGAAACAATGTTTCAGACAAAATGTAAAAATAAAAATGGAATAAAAGATAAGCAAATCAACAACTAGCAAAAATAAACTCAAAAGCACATAGTGAAAAGTTCTACCGAAATATTTAGATCGTTAAAATACAATCATCATCAATCGGTAACAGAACTTTAATTAAAAACAGAAAAGTTTTCAAATTTATACAAAGAACGCAATTTGGATTTTAAAAAATAGTCACGTGTAATAAACATTAGGAAGGGGGAAAGAAAGAAAGAAATGTTAAAGAAGAAGAAGAAGAAGAAGAAGAAGAAGAAGAAGAAGAAGAAAGAAAAACAATCGACAGTTAGCTTATAAACGCCGATTGGAAATGCTGTAAGTTAATACATTCGGGAAGAAAGATTAGTAGTAATTTTAAAATGAATGACAACAAGGAATTAAACAAATAAGGAATTAAACAAATAAGGAGGAGGAGGGGATGAGGAAAAAGGACTAAAAGTTGTAAAAGTTATCCATTATCATATTGATTTAGGTTCATTTCGATTAGAATCGATCTGGCAGAAGATGTAGCAATATTATAAAATCCCGGCTTTATAACGGGAATATATATATATATATATATATATATATATATATATATATATATATATATATATATATATATATATATATATAGTAAGCTATGAAAATATATTTATGGCAATTAAGCTACACAGAGGCTCCCGCGTTTCATCCCCGGAGGAATCTTCAGGCTAAAATGCATGGAGTTATTTTTGCCGGGTGTTTTTATATACACGGCTAGCTAGTTAACCAATCAGATTCTTTGTTGTTCTCTCAGCCAATCGTTGGTCTTCCCACGAACAAAAATCCGGTTAATGTTACTTCCTATATCCTGTTCTATTGTTCTGTTTTCTATAGATTGGCCTATATCCTGTTTCTTTGTTGTGTCAATATAATGGGTGAAGTTTTTCAACCATTAAAACTATATGAAAAAAAACAAAAAAAAAACATTTTAGTCCCAAGTCGTTCGGTGAAAATCACTTTTCTTGTAAGTCAATTTACTTTTTACAGTCACTATATTAGTTAGCTTCCAAGAATTTACGCTAGTCTTAACATTATTTAAGGGATCATCATTTGTTTACCATGAAACACTTTTGTTGATGTTGAATGTAGAAAAAATAACATGAAAAATATATAAATGTTTATATTTTTTTCTCTATCGATTTCTTATTTGTTGGAATACACAATGCCTTAAAAACATATTTTTCTAAAATAAAGGTTTGTCTATCCCTTTCTTAGCACGCCGTTAACGGTGCCAATACTCGTGCGCGATGTAATTACTCCAAACTTGACGCATTACCTGTGCTAATAAAGCTTTCTTTGTATATATATATATAAAAAAATAGATTACAATAGTTTTTAAATTTTACTTAAAATTACAAATCTTTTAGAAGAGACAGGTTTTATTCAAAATTTGTAGAAAGAAAATGTAAAAAACAAACAATAATAATAGCTCTACAAATTCAAGAATGTTTATTATTATCAAGTGGAATATCGTTTTTATTGCAACACATAAGTCTATTAAAAATAGTTAAATAGATACTCATGAAACTTTCATGCACAATTCGTACTTTTAATAGTATTTAGACTTTCAACGAAGAAAGAAACCGTTGATTTTCCATGGGTCCCGCTAGTATCTATATAAATATCTACTCAACGTTGCCCGGGATTCAGTAATGTCATTTTAGTTTAATTTTTGTTTGCACATAATTAAAGTTATACACAAAAAGAATTTAAATTTTAGTTTTTATTGTTTGTTATTTAAAAAAATATTAGATTAATAGTAAATTTAAACGAAATAATAATTTGCAAGTCACATATAGGCGAGAAACACACACATACACAGAAACACGCAGATTAGTCACATCATTTTATTAATACACGGATGGAAACAATGATCATCTAAGGGAGATAAGTCCTATTTTTACTTCCAAGGTGAAATAGGAATTATCTTACATTATTTGAGTGATTCTTAGAAATAAATATCATAACAAGCCGCTTATATCACAGGAAAATCATTTTAAGATGAATAATCGACAGCTTCTATTATTTCATGAAAAGAAAATTGTAAGTAAATGTTAGAATGGAAAATATTTTAGCTAGTGTAATGGTATAACATTAATTACAAGAAATAAATAGTTTTATGTTTATTGTAAAAGCATAGATTAAATGTAGAATGTTTTTATTAATGTCATATGCGGACTCGAATATATTTTAGGTCATTAGTAAAACTTGTGTCCATTGTAACAATCATCTGAGCCGGAATAAGTATATGTATTTACGAGAAATAAACTGAACCAATTTACCCTTTTTTTAGTGTAAAGAACATGCTGCAAGAATGAAAAGAAATAAATCGCTAGTCAGAATCAAATATCGTTTTATCAGATGCAATGCTATTCAGGTCTAAATTAGAGAATCAGACATACTTTTCTTTATGTATTAGATTATTAATGGAACAAGACGTAATGGTGGAATGGTGTGAGAAAAGTAGTTTTTTCTAATAGGTGTGTAAAGGTATGGACATAGATATGAATTAAATCTAAGGATATACTAGATTCTCAAACCTTCAGCTAGCTGTATAGGACGCCAGGTGTGGATGAAACTCAGGACTACGTTATCTATTGCGTCATCTGAGACATTTAAAAGGGTTCAAGAATTTGGCTCTTTTTGCGTTATTTTTATAATCTATTCTGTTATTTTTATAATCTATTCTGGCAGCATTCTTAGTGTCGAGAAAGCTAGTCTTGACGATGATGAAGATATTCTTGATATTTTCCTTGATTGGCATGGCGGTTACAATTTCCTAAGACGAACAGTATATTGTTATTTTGAGAATATATTTCCTCTTTTAGCAACAAAAGAAAAAACTGAAGTCCTTAGATCCTACCTACAGACAAAAAGATACTTGCTTTCTTCCGGAACGGTACGAATAATGACCACATTGACCCAATGAACCCACCTTAGAACAACCTATGAATAAATGACATAAGGGAAAAGTAGGAGAAAATGAGGAAAGAGAAGTGGAGAAAGCCAATGTAAGCAGCAGCATGAAATTGATTTCTGTTGTATTTTTAAACGAAGTCAAATGTATTAAACTTCAAATTAAATGATATAGAAAATCCCTAATAACAAAACTCTACAGATCAACCAATAACTTGCAAATATCAGCGGCTCAATATTTAGTAGAATGTCTCCAATATTGTCTGAATATATGTTTTTTGAAATAATACTGAAATCTCATGTTTTTTCTTAAATGACTTCTGTATGTGATGTTGTAAAGGGCGCTGATGAAGACACAGTTTGAAGTCATATAACGTATAATAATGTTACGTCTGGATGTTTACACGTTGTTATCGGTTTTATTACAACTCAAAAATGAAGGAAGGAAGAAGTAGAACCTTCAACAAATTTATTTAACAAAAACACTGATTAAATGAAATGTAGAAAACCGCTGAACGCGAGATGCTTGTTTGATTGTGAGAGCCGTTCTGTTTACTTTTCAACTGTCATCGCAGACGACTTCTTTAATCCAAGAGCGATAACTCTTTCTTTTGATTCAAGGGAAATAACTCGATTCTGTTTTGTTAGGTTGCCCTAACAAATACAAAATAAAACATTTCCAAATTGTCATGGAAACGATCGTACACCAAATAATCTTTGTGTTTTAATTCTTGGAACTAATATAGATAATATATTTTTTATCTCAACTCACTTCATATATATATATATATATATATATATATATATATATATATATATATATATATATATATAGTATTCTCTACACAGTCGGAGAAGAAAAAAAAATTTCTTCTGGTTTAATTATTTTTGACAAAGGGATGTCTTTTCCCGAAATATCAAATAGTGATTTTTAATCACCCGGACATCACACGAACAGCTAAAAACACTCTTGCTGTTATGTAAGATTTTAGAAAAAAAGGAAAAATAAATAGTAAGTCATATTTCGTATTCGATTTATTGTTATTGTTTTTGTTCCTTACAACTTGCATCTTACCCGGAACTTGCATTGCCCACAGCCTTTCAAAAACTTGCTACTAATATATATATATATATATATATATATATATATATATATATATATATATATATATATATATATATATAGGCAATATTCTTTCATTTAAGCAAACATTGTTAAACATAACTGAATTCCTCTGCTTACTAATACCTTTTTTATTTTTTCAAATTTTCTGATTATCTTTTTCGTGTCAAAATAAAAAAAAATGATATATGTTCCATATGTATCACGAACTTTTTCGATTCTTCGTCGAAGCATCTCTAGGTGACAAAAACAAATGAACACAAAAGTTGGAGAAAAGAAGGGACATTTAAAAAGCGACCAAGAACACGCATGTGAAGTCAGTTGGGCGTTAAAATAACGAACTAGTGCAGTTCTAGGAGAGACTTTAACAATTTAAATTCCGGGACGGCAGAATTAACGTCACATGTTTAATTGTATTACGTCAAGCATTTTAGAATGTTGTTACTGCTTTCATACGTAATGTTATTAATTGTCGGTTGCTGTGTTTTAATAAAGATAGCTTCGAGTATTTTTAAGTTTTTTTAATTGGTTTCAGAATGTATTATTTTCATGTTATTAACTAAAATTTGCCTTACATCAGAGGAAGGGGGGTTATGTTTTTTGTAAATGTTGGTACCAGCATTTACAAAAAAATGTATCTTACCTCGAGGCAGCCTCTTGTTTTGATAAGCTCCTTGGGCTGACTTTCACTCCAGATCTAAAAAGAAATACATATATCCAATCTGTTGCCATGGTTGCTAGAAAAATGGTTGGATCATTCTACCGCTCCAAAAAATACATGATGCTTAGATACGCCCTAAGATGAAGTACTGCTGCCACGTCTGGGGAGGTGCCGCTCAGGGCAGCCTTTCTTGTATTGACACAGTAAAAAATCGACTTCGCTATCTAGTAAGGGATGATTTTTTTCTGTTTTCTACAGCTCCTTCCTCACAGAAGCGACGTTGCTAGTTTTTGTCTACTCTATCGTTATTTCAATTGGAGGTGCTCGACTGAGCTCCAATCTCTGATGCCTCCTTGTTAGACATTCACAGCTAAAAATCGTCTTACTACCACAACTGAAAAGAACTTTCCTTTATTCCTCCCTGAACCTAGCGCCAGGCGGAATTTCCATGAACAGTTTCTTTCAAATAACTTCCAATCTGTGGAACACATTACCACGGGACTACCTCCCGGCAAACTACAACATGACCGTCTTCAAAGCCAATTTCAACTAATACTTGTCATAAACCGTTTCTATAAGTAATCAAACTTTGTTCATTTCATTCATCATATTCAATCCTCTCATAATAGTCTTCATCATTAAACCAACAATCCATCCATCACATTAACTCTTATCCTCGAGTGGCTTTTGGCCTTATTTTGACTCATTAGTAATATATTATGTAGATATATTTATTTCAGTATTCGCTTTAACATTGCTTAATACACGAGTAGAGGTCAGTAGTAGTATTTGAATATACTTATGGCAAGCAAGCTACACAAAAATCTTTGTGTCTTACTTCTTAAGAACTCATCAAGTTAATTACCTAATGAACGAAACACAAATATTAATTTGCAGCTTACTTGCCATCAGCATATTTTCATACTATTCTGATAACCATTGCAAATCATAACTAAGTTTGGAGGCGTGTTCTCGCAACAGCCATTTACCATTGAATTATTGCTGATAACGGCAGTTGAGTCTTCTGCAATTTGAGTGTCAACAAGCCTCCTCAACATTCCAGTATGTTCCAGTGGAGGTCCGGATCGTACTATCTCTTCTTAGTCTTTTCATCCCCCTAGACCCTTCACGATTATTTTCCATGGCATCAACCATTGCACATGCCACCACAGCTTTTCTCCATGTGGGGACATAGAGCGGGTGTTAGATTATGAGATCTTTTTTACATATTATTATTATTATTATTATTTGTACTCACTAAGAGTTCTCACCGACAACAACCAGTGGTATTTCCTGGAGTCTGAGTAACAACAAGTTTCCCCAGATTTCCAGTATTCTTCACCTTTTTTCGATAGGCACCGCAAATAACCTTGCAGTATCGCAACATCCTCTTACCATTGATTTCTCGCTGGCAATAAGCCTCCCCAAGGTCCCAGCATCTCCGCACTTTTCCACTGGATGTCTGGTTTGTGCTGTCCTTCTTCGGTCTTCTCATCCTCCTTGACCTTCTACAAATATTTTGTCTGGTGTCAGCCTAGGCCAGCACCCCTTTTTTTTTTAATTTTATTTTTTAAATTTTTTAAATTTTTATTTTGTTCTGGGCGGGGGGAGGGGGAGGGAAGGGAAGGGGGAGAGTTTATTTTTATTATTATTATTATTATTATTATTATTATTATTATTATTATTATTATTATTATTATTATTACTTATTTATTTTTATTTATTTAAAAAAAATGTTGTTTACTCACTAGGACTTTTCACACGAGTCATAATCAATGATTTCTAACTGACAATAACATGTGGTGTTCCCTGGAGTCTGAGTGATAGCAAGTCTCTTTTGATTTCCAGCATGCACCACCTTTTTCTATGACTGTTGCAAATCTGTTTTCGTTATCACAACAGCGGTTTACCATTGATTTCACATTGATAACGAGTGTTGGCTTACTTTCGAATTTGAGTGGCAATAAGCCACCCCAAGTTTCCAATACTCTCCGTGCCCTTCTAATGGATGTCTTGATGGTGCCTTTCCATCTCAGTCTTTTCATCTTCTTGACTTTTCACGACCATTTTGTATGGTACCAACTGAAGTTGGTGCCATTATATGTTAGATTATTGGATTTCTTCTTCTTCTTCTTTTTCTAATTCTAGTTATTATTATTTGTACTCACTAGGAGTTCTCACACAGATCATCGTCAGTGATTGCTCACCGACAACAACCAGTGGTATTTCCTGAAGTCTGAGTGACAACAAGCCTCCCCAGATTTCCAGTATTCTTCACCTCTTTTCGATAACGATGCGGAATCGCAACAGCCTCTTACCATTGATTTCTCACTGGTAAGGACAATTGGTCGTCTCTGGGATTTGGGTGGCAATAAGCCTCCCCAAGGTCCCAGCATTCTCTGCACTTTTCCAGTGATGGTCTGGTTTGTGCTGTCCCTCCTCGGTCTTCTCATCCTCCTCGACCCTCAACAAATATTTTGTCTGGTGTCAGCCTAAGCCGGCACCATTTAAAAAACCCCAAAAATAAAAAAATAAAAGTAAATAAAGATAAATAAATTTTATATATATATATATATATATATATATATATATATATATATATATATATATATATATATATATATATATATATATAAAAATAAATAAAATAATTAAAAAAAATTTTTTTTTTTTAAATCCTTAATTTTTTTCTTTTTCTCTTTCCTTATTTAAAAAAAAATTTTTTTTAATTCTTTTTATTTTTTGGGGGGGGGGGGGAGAGGGAGGAGCTTATAGTGTTTCTTGTAATTTCTGTTTCTTTGGTTAATTTTTGTGTAGTGATAGCTGAGGCCGGTGTAATTTATTGGGGGGTGGGATTATGAAGTGCTGTTTCTTGCAGTTTCTGTTCCTTGGTTCTTGTTGTGGTGTTCTTCGTGTGGTTTTGTTTTCTTCCTTGTGACTTGTTAGCCTTTGTAGCTTATGCGTGTTGGTTTCCGCATTCGAGGATTTTCCTTAAGATTGCAGCTGTTTTGATCATTGCCGTCCTTTGTATGGTTTCGATGGTCCCTTTGATTCCAATTTCTTCCAGTCTTTTCTCCAGGTGTTTTTGGGATTTTTCCTAGTGCTCATACGATTATTGGTATTATACTAACTTTCTTCATGCTCCATATTCCTTTCAGTTCTCTGGCTAGTTCTGTGTATTTACTTCGTTTTTCTGTGTCTTTGATCTTCACTCTGTGGTCTGCTGGAACGGCGAAGTCTACGATTTTACAAGATTTTTCCTTTTTGTCTATTATAATAACATCAGGTCTCCTTACTTGTATGAGTTTATCTGTTTGTATATCCATATCCCAGAGGATGTTGTGTTTTTCGTTTTCCAGTACTGTTTCTGGTTTATGTTTGTACCATTTGTCTGCATATTCGAAATTCAATTGTTTGCACAGTTCCTAGTGTATTACTTTCCCAACACAGTCATGTCTGTTCTTGTATTCTTTTTGGGCAAGTTTGCTACATTCACTTATTATATGATTTATTGTTTCGTCTCTTTGTCCACATAGTCTGCATTTATTGTTTTCCTGGGTTTTATCTATTTTAACTTTAATGTAGTTTGTCCTAATCGCATTGTTCTGTGCAACCACTAGTAAAGATTCCGTTTCTCTGTTCAAGTTTCCTTTTCTTAGCCATGCCCAGCTATTTGCGTTGGTTTCTTCTCTTGTGAGTCTTATGAAGCGTCCATGTAGTTGTTTTTCTTCCCAATTTTTTTTTCTTGTCTGTTTGTGTCCAGTTTCGATGTTTCCTGCGTTGTTCGTTGGGACGGTATCTCTTGCTGCGATGATCAGCCTTTCCGTGTTCTGGTTTATGTATTTCTCCAGCTCTTTTTTAGTGTCGCCCACACAGTCTGCCACCACCACCACCACCACCACCACCATCATCATCATCATCATCATCATCATCATCATCATCATCATCATCATCATCATCATCATCATCATCATCATCATCATCATCCAGCTCTTGTTGCATCACTGCAGTGTTGCATTCTTGTGCTTGTTTCACAAGTACTTCCACGGAATGTGCTCCGATGAACTTACTGCAGCGTCAATACCCTCGATTCACCCGACTAGCACCAAAATCACACCCTTTCTCTGTAGAGGTATTTAGCCGAAGGATTTTTTACGCTAATAGTTTCTTTCTGGCCCCTATACAATAGCCCCTTACGTTTCAGTAGCAATACTATTATTATTATTTATTTTGGGTGAAGAAAAGTTTTAAAAAAAGTATTACTATTATTAGACTGGGATAGTTTTCAGGAGAGATAGAAAAACATATCTGTTATTTGGGCAATCCGTAGCTATATGAGTCTGATAAATGCTTATAGGGTAGAAATAGCTGCAAAGAATTCCAGCATTCTTGCAGACTTGTATAAAAGTATGCACTTGACTTGGAGGTGTGTGCTTGGGGGGGGGGGGGTGCTCTAAAATAAGCCTTGCCCCGCCCACCCCGTCTGGAGGGTGAAGGTTAAAGAAGCGAGGAAAGCGTTCATCCGAGCGGCTCTTATTTTTATTTTATGTTTATTTCTTCTTCTTCTTCTTCTTCTTCTTCTTCTTCTTCTTCTTCTTCTTCTTCTTCTTCTTCTTCTTCTTCAGTATCGTATCTCAATTCTCAATCCTATGGCACAGATGTTTCTTCCATCAATAAACAACAAAAAAGTATACAGGGTTCTGCTCCTCTTCTACATTTACACTACAACTACTACTACTACTACTACTACTACTACTACTACTACCGTTACTACTACCGCTACTACTGCTGCTATTACTACTGCTTTGTTTGTTAGGCGAGTCGGACTTCTGCATCTGGTTCACGAAGATCGTGCCGCAGGATTGTTTGGTCTGCATGAAGTCCTCTTTGTTGGGCGCAGCTAGTCGCTAACCTGCAAGGTTGCAGTTAATCGCGACACCGAGAGTAGCAAAGCTCAGCGATTGCATGCAAAGTCGTAGAAGGTTTAGGCAAGAACACACAAAAGGTTGACGCAGAAGCAAGGTTGCTACTTTCGCTTCATTGATTTGCGGTTCCGCGCCTAACACGTGTTCGCTTGCCACATGAAGAGACAGAGACGACCCGAGGATGGCTCATCCTGATGCCGACTCCTCCCGGATTTTCACCAAAGTACTGTTAGCCGGGAAATCTGACATTACCACGTTTCCACCGCACCTATCACGATGTGGAAGGTTGAACTTGAGAGGGGGAGGGGTACTGCTACTATTATTAGTAGACGGAGATTTTGGGCATCGGATAAAATTATTATTATTTACGATTTTCGAAATCATCTTGGCTGTTGTTTCGGTCGCTTTGGTCTCCTGTTTTCTTCGGGTGGCTTGTGTCAAACTGGCGAACCGTTGTGGAGTTTTAAACTGAAACCTTTTATTAGAGGGCGTACACAGTTCGCATTCCATTTTCCATGTCTTATGACATGCTTTCAGTTAGCTTGTTAAATAGTCTTGATTCCTTTGCTTAGTATTGAACTCGGAACTATGGGGATTGCTGAAGTGAACGTGATGGACAAATGGTAAAAGAGCAAGTAACAATGATTTGACGAAGGGGTCGAAATGTTTTATAGTATAAACATATGCTGATGGCAAGTAAGCCGCAAATTTGTGTTTCGTTTCTCAAGTGTTAACAGTAAGATGACAAACGACCCCCCCTCCACACACACTCACACACACTTCTTTTTTTCTTCTTTTTTTTTTAAAAACATATTTCACCCCAAACAAGGCAAGCCGCCACTGTAGACGTAAGGGGTTACTGAGAATTAGGGTGTAGGTTTTGGGTGTTATCCTAGTTTGGGAGCAGTGTAGCGAGATGTCTGTTTACATTAGTTTTAAACCTCTTCATGTCGGTAGTGTCGAGGAAACAGGAAACAGGGAAGGAGTTCCAGAGGCCGGCAGCACGAGGAAAGAAGCTAGTGGAGTAGAAGGCTCAGTGAATGGATGGGGCTTAGCTGATTGTCGAGTTGGTCTAGTGTATTTACGTCGAGAGGGCACCAGAGTAGCCAGTTCATCGGAGCACAATCGGAGCCTTGATCTTTTAAAGACTAAGGCCAATAGGCATCTTCTGTCTTTGCGATAATTATATTTCGTTCTTGTTAGCTCCTTACATCAAGTGGCTTCATGCCTTGTCTGGAGCGATTTTCATTAAAAAAAAAAATCTCATTGGTCGAATTACTTTTATGATAGCCAATAAATGAATGGTTTTCCTTATCCTCTCCGCCTTGAGTATGACATAAAACTGCATACAATGTTGAGACCTCGATTTGGCAGCTTTGGAGAGTGTGTATTAACCCCTTAGTTAAGACTACTCCTACTCGTACCCGAACTGGGAGTACATGGTTCTGTCTATGAGTTAAATAGAAACTATCAATTACAAACTATATGTATACAAAATATACGTCTACAAAACAAATTTATCTACAAACTCATCGTATAAAAAATAAAACAACATATGTAAGGCTTCGGCATAAAATGACCCAACTGACATGCCGTTAATCTAACAACAACAACCAACCAACTAGTCAACCTACCCTTATCCTCTGATGGCAGTTTGAAAATTCATTTATGGACTAGCAACCAATCAATATCCAGAGAATGAAATTGCTCATCTAAACACAATAAAACATCCCGGCCTGCTTATATACCAACTCTTTGGTTTCTAATCTTTATCCATTTAGTTGTAGCTCAACTAGTCAGACAGCTGAGAACTGGTTATTCAATTTAATATGATGCTACGAATAGGATTCCAACCTCTGCGGGAATTGGCCATTTGATTTGTATTGAATGCAGGCCGCTTAATTATGCAATAGGAATAAAATTACATTTTTTTTTCACAGGTATTTTATCGTTTTTATGTTATGTTTGATTTCGCATTAGTAAGTAATATGGGTTTTATTATATCAGAAGTGTACACCGTCCATTAAAAATGACAGAAAGAAAAAAATATTCTTCGCTAGTGTTCGCACTAATATTCATATTCATATAAAATAACGTCTCAAACTGGAAAGTTTAAAAACGAAAGAAGAACCTATCGATCGGTATAGAAAGAATAAAAGAAAAGGGAAAGAAACGCTTCAATATGGAAATCGAGTGACGGATTTCTTTCAGAATTCATTCTAGACGGCGGGGGATAGTCTGACTTGCTATTTGCTTTCCCCTTCTCCATAACACTTCAGATGGTTTCGTCTGGCAGTTTTTTTACTTGCTTACATTTATTGACGGGACAAATAGATGGGAAATTAGTTTATGGAATTGTGGATAAGCAAGTTAACATACTAGTGGAAATAAGGATACAAACACACGATTAAAGCGGAACCAAGCTATTTTGGTCGATCCGTTCGATCATATTCATTTGGTATATGGTCGAACAGATCGACCGAAATATCTTGGTTTAGTTTTAATGATGTGTTTGTGTTCTTACTTCCATTAGTATGTTATCTTGCTTATCCACAATTCCATAAGCAAATTTTCCATTTTGTCTGACATTTTTAGTCCATATTTACTACCTTATTTATCTATATGAAAATAAATACACATTGGTCTGGGGGATATTTAAAACACACACTTTTTTCATATATGAGCCAAGTGTGTGACTGGGTATTTTAGTATCGTGTGTCTTCAGTGTTTTGATATAGCAAGACGATTGATCCCCAGACACTGTAACGACGCCAACAACAAAGAGTTGGCAGTCAGGTTGCTAAATACGCCGATTGAAATCGTCTCTTTGTCACGCGGTGGGGGTGAAACTGATCACTTGCAATTTGCAGCCATATTGTCTTCTCTTCAAGCAAAACTTTCGTATATTTTTTTTACGAATCACCCGATATGATCATTTTATTTATCTTCCTCCCACAAGGTAAGATGTGACACAAGGTCGGGAAAGTGGCATTTGAAAAGCCAGCGACTGAGAAGGTGAGCACTCTAGTCTACAAAAAATGCCTGGGCAGCCATGTTGGCATTCCCTAGTAGGGGCGCCTCAGGCAGTAAGCGATAAACTTACTCCTCCCTAAAGAGGGGAGGCAAAGCCTGGGAGGGTGGATCTCCTAGAACTGCACAGGACAGACCCATAGACCGGCGTAAATCAAGCCCCGAAGGCCACGACGATACCGATCTATAAGGTGTAGTATTCATCGGAACAGATACTACACTTTGATCTTGGCCAAACACACACATTTGTAGGTTTGGTTAGTGATTGGGTTTTACAGCGTATAAATTGCCGCTCGGCCATTTTCTGCTGAAACCGTAGATATGTTTTGATTACGGTTGTTGTGTAGATTAATTATTTTTATAGCCGTACATTTTGTAAAAGAAAATAATCTCCAAGCACTAAGGGTCAGAGTGGATCAAAGCTCCCCATTACCAGATTCACTAGTTTTGTGTTAGTAGTTGATAAGGTTAGTAGTTGATAAGGTTAGTAAATAAAGTAGGCAGACAAAAAAGGTAGGGGGGCCGGGAAAGAATGGGGAATTGTATGAGGAAAGGGTTGCTGCATAGATACCCATATCCTGGCCTTGCTGGGTATGAAAAAAAAAAACGGGTTACCATAGTTTTGTTGAGGACAAACTCCTTCTTCTACACTTTAAATCTATTTTATTCATACAGTTTCATCAACACAACAGAAATGTCCGGGAAAAAATTTTGTAGACAAGAATACAAAAATATGCATGTACTATAAAACTGAGTTTGAGTCGGGGTCTTTCATGTCGTGACTGTTCAGAAGGTGTGGAAAAATGGTTTGGCGGAATGCCTTCCATGCAAAAGTGTTCTCATCGGACAATGTGTCAATCTCTCTGCGAGTGAGAACATGCTAGCGCAAAAGAAAATACATCGTTATAATATAACTGCTAGAGATGGATTACGGGTTGTGGGGTGGGGTAGAGGTGAATAAGGGTACCCGAGGCAGTTTAGTGGCGTGTCTGGTACAAATTCTATTTAATGCATAGTTGAAACCCTTACAAGTACTACAACTCCGGGTCAAAATGGACCTAGGAGTAATGGTAAATAAAGCTCTCAAATTGGGGCCTCACACCCGGATATACTTTATCTAGGACCCTCATCGACATGCACATCACTCAATCACAAAAGCACCGAGATCCCCCACACACCCTCCCATCACAAAAAAATACTTATATTTATCCAAGGAAATAAAACTTTTTAATTACAGAAAACACTATTTAACTATAATATTGTATATTTAGCTTGGCCTTTTGGCTAAGATCAAAGTGTAGTATCTGTTCCGATGGATACTGCACCCCATAGACTGGTATTGTCTTAGCCTTCGGGGCTTGATTTACGCCGGTCAATGGGTCTATCCTGTGCAGTTCTGGGAGGTCCACCTTCCCAGGCTTTGCCTCCTCTCTTTGGGAGGGGGGGGGGAGTAAGTTTATTGCTTACTGCCTGAGGCGCCCCTACTAGGGAATGCTGACGGGGCTGCTCAGACAATTTTTAAACCCCACTTTCCCGACCCGACCTTGGGTCACATCTCACTTGTGGGAGTAAGAAAAAAACTGGCCTTGTGCCTAACTCCTGGAGAGGAGTAAATCAATTCTCAACAGTAATCCAGTCTAATAATAATCCCTGCAAGCGTATGTTTAAGAAAATAAGACTTTTTTTATAGTTACGGATTTATTGAATACTCTATATTTTTTCTCTATCTCTTTAATGTAGTAGTAGTAGTAGTTGTAGTAGTAGTGATAATAATAATAATAATAATAATAATAATAATAATAATAATACCAATAATAATAATAATAATGATACCAATAATAATAATAATAATAATAATAATAATAATAATAATAATTAGAATCACTGAGATCACTGAGACCATACAAAGGACGGCAATGATCAAAACAGCTGCAATCTTAAGGAAAATCCTCAAATGCGGAAACCAACCCACATAAACTACGAATGGTAACCAGTCACATAGAAGTACAAGAAGAAAACAAAACCACATGAAAAACACCACCACATGAACCAAAGAACAGAAACGGCAAAGAAACATCATAAGCTGCCCCACCCCCGGTTGAAACCACACAAAATTGTCGTAGAGAGTCAAGGAAGATGAGAAGACCGAGGAGGGACAGTATTAACCAGACCTCCACTGGAAGAGTGTGGAGAGTGCTGGGACCTTGGGGAGGCTTATTACCACTCAAATCCCAGGGGAGAACAATGATCGTTGCAAGCGAGAAATAAATGGTCGGGGGCTGTTCTGATACTGCAAGGTCATTTGCAGTGGTGGTAGAAAGAGATGAAGAGTGCCGGAAATCTGGAGAGGCTTGTTGTCCCTCAGACTTCAGTCAACACCACTGATTGTTGTCGGTGAATAATCACTGACGATAACTTGTGTGAGCAGAAATAATAATAATAATTAATATAAATCACTAAAAAAAAAGAGAAAACACACACATGTGGTGGCACTGCATCTGTTGGTACCACAAAAATGATCGTGAAGGGTCAAGGAGGATGGAAAGACCGACAAGGGAGAGTATTATCAAGACTTTCACTGGAAAGGTTCAGAGTACTGTAAACTCTGGAGTGGCTTATTGCCACTCAAATTCCAGAGACAACAAACGCCCGTTATCAGCGAGACATCAATGGTAAATGAATGTTGTGATAACGCTAAAGGCTTTGCAATGATTATCAAAAGAAATCTTGGAAAACTTGTTGTCACTCAGATTTCAAGGAACACCACCTATTTTTACAAGTGAGTGATCACTGGTAATGACTAGTTTGATAACTCCTAGTGAGTAATAATAATAATAATAATAATAGATAAAACCCAGGAAAACAGCAAATGCAGACTGTGTGGACAAAGAGACGAAACAGTAAATAATATAATAAGTAGATGTAGCAACCAAACCCCAAAGCAATACAAGAACAGACCTGATTGTGTGGGGAAAGTAGTACACTGGGAACTGTGCCAACAATTGAATTTCGAACACGCAGACAAATGGTACAAACATAAACCAGAAACAGTACTGGAAAACAAAAAACACAAACACCTCTAGGATATGGATATACAAACAGATAAACTCATACAAGCAAGGAGACCGGATGTTATAATAATCAACAAGAAGGAAAAATCTTGCAAAATCGTAGACTTCGCCGTTCCAGCCGACCACAGAGTGAAGATCAAAGAGACGGGAAAACAAAGCAAATACACAGAACTAGCCAGAGAACTGAAAAGAATATAGAGCATGAAGAAAGTCAGTATAATACCAATAATCGTAGGAGTACTAGGAACAATCCCCCAAAAACTGGAAAAAAGACTAGGAGAAATTGGAATCAAAGGGATCATTTAAACCATACAAAAGACGGCAATGATAATAACAGCTGCAATCTTAAGAAAAATCCTTGACTGTGGAAACCAACCCGCATAAGCTACACAGGGTAACCAGTCACATGGAATTTACAACAAGAAGAAAACAAAACCACACGAAGTACGCCACATCATGAACCAAGGAACAGAAACTGCAAGAAACATCACTTCATAAGCTCCCCCCTAATAAATTACACCGGCTTCAGCTGACACCACACAAAAATGAACCAATGAACAGAAATTGCAAGAAACAACATAAGCTCTTCTCCCCCACTCTCCCCCTTCCCTTTCCCTCTTTCCCCCCTACCCCCAAAATGGTGCCGGCTGACACCATACAAAATATTTGTAGAGGGTCAAGGAGGATGAGAAGACCGAGGAGGGACAGCACTAACCACACCCCCACTGGAAGAGTGTGGAGAGTGCTGGGACCTCGGGGAGACTTATTGTCACCAAAATCCCAGAGAAGATCAATAATCCTTACCAGCGAGAAATCAATGGTAAGCTGCTGTTGCAATACCGCAAAGTTATTTTCGATGCTTATTGAAAAAAGGTGGAGAATACTGGAAATCTGAAAAGGCTTGTTGTCACTCAGACTCCAGTGTATTCCACCGGTTGTTGTCGGTAAGCAATCAACTGACGATGACCTGTGTGAGAACTCCTAGTGAGTAAAAATAATAATAATAATAATAATAATAATAATAATAATAATGGTTTATCGCCTCTCAGTGTCCTATCCTATCCTATCCTAGTCTTTTTTTCACTTATTCCTTTTGCTTTTCCCTTCGTTACTCCTGCTGCTGGCTTTTCCCCAACATTCACTAGTTTTTTCATTCTTAGCGTCACTTCTTTAGATCTGCATTTTATATTCTATGCCTATAACCCCATTGTCACTGCTGGTTTAGTATTATTAGTCTGAACTAGTGTCGAGGAGAGATGGAGAAAGATTATAGGTTATTTGGGTCACCGGTAACTATAAAAGTCTGATTTTCACAAATAAATGCTTGTCGGAATTATTAGGAGAGACGGAGAAAAATTCTAGGTTATTCGGGTCGTCTGTAACTAGAAAAATGTGATTTTCGTAATTTTCAAATAAATACTTGCAGAGTTGTTTACAAGTTCAACCAACACAGACTACTGCCTCTCAGTACAACCAAACGAACAAAGAGGCATAGCCTCTCCAAAAAGTACGGAAGATTGAACACTGCAAAGTTTCATGTGGGCTACGGGTGTTCAATAGTTGAAATGTACTTGCTGAATGGGTTATCAATGCCAAATATATTAATTATTTTAAGGGGCAACTGGAGAAGCATTTATCATATAGACAATCAATATTCCGCCCGACCCACGCAGTGACAAGAAGACCGGGTATGAAGTGAGTTTTACAGGCCTAGCCTTTTAGCCGAATAGGATATAATATGATGATATCATTTTTATTACTGAAAAAATTACTTAGTCAACTGTTTGGAGAGCAATTTAGCATTCAATTCCACAGAGACACACCATCGTCAGAATCATAATCTCATAAGACTGGATTTTTTCCGTTCCAAGAGTCAGACTTTCGTACAGTGTGCCCAGTGGTTGCAAAGCCCAATCTGTGAGACATACACGACCACAGATATTGTACGTACAGATCTGTTCCTATCACGTTTATGATAGTGTGGCTCCTTTCCGTTCTCGACTTCTCTGTGATGAGCCAAGTTCTTCTCTTGTATTGATTTACTCCTCTCCAGGAGTTAGGCACAAGGCCAGTTTTTATCTTACTCCCACAAGTAAGATGTGACCCAAGGTCGGGTCGGGAAAGTGGGGTTTAAAAATTGCCTGGGCAGCCCCGTCGGCATTACCCGGTAGGGGTGCCTCAGACAGTAAGCATTAAACTTACTCCTCCCCAAAGAGGGGAGGCGAAGCCTGGGAGGGTGGACCTCCTAGAACTGCACAGGACAGACCCATAGACCGGCGTAAATCAAGCCCCGAAGGCCAAGACAATACCAGTCTATGGGGTGCAGTATCCATCGGAACAGATACTACACTTTGATCTTAGCCAAAAGGCCAATGTTATCTTCTCTTGTAGCGACGAAGTTCATCCTTCAGTGCCCAAAATGAACATTCTTAAACACGTTTCTGTGCATATGGCTCGACGCATACATCCGCCGGAATTAATAAAAACAGATAAAAACATTTTAAGCTAATCAGATCAATTTCTCTGAATTTATCAAATTTGCCGTTTTGATCCACCCAGAGTAAATAAAAAGCCAGATTTTTCCTTCTACACACATGTTGAGCCCAAAATCCACGACAGAGCTAACATCGCCATCTCACTAGTTTCCTTTGCCCTCTGTCGGCTAAAAATGCATTTCTCCACTCACGCACACATAACCACTCTGACATCAACGCACGCACATACATAATGCATTAACTCTTTCATCCTATCGTCTGCTGATTGAAAACAAATGTATAAACTTATACATTTTAATACTCCTAACATTTTTCAATGAACATTCTACAATGAAAACAAATGAACATGGACTCTTATTAATAACTTTCAATGTAATGAACATCTTAGAATTGAGTGGGGGAAGTTTTGATTACGATCTTTCAGACCTGTGGACAATTCACAGCCTTTGACCCCAAAACTGGAACCCTAAAAAGGATCCTCCATACTCTTATGTGAACAGTCCAGTTTGGATTAACTGCAACTATTGAAGATGGTGTTGCGTGTCGTTATCCAAATGGTAGGGTCGATCTTAAACAATCTGAGGTATTGTTTACAGACATCCTTAAATAAAAGTTCTTGGCCTTTTGGCTAAGATCAAAGTGTAGTATCTGTTCCGATGGATACTACACGCCTGTCCTGTGCAGTTCTAGGAGGTCCACCCTCCCAGGCTTGGCCTCCCCTCTTTGGGGAGGAGTAAGTTTATTGCTTACTGTCTGAGGCGCCCCTACCGGGGAATGCCGACGGGGCTGCCCAGGCAATTTTTAAATGGCCAGACTGCTCACCTCTCGAGCGCTGGCTTTTCAAACCCCACTTTCTCGACCCGATCTTGGGTCACATCTTGCTTGTGGGAGTAAGATAAAACTGGCCTTGTGCCTAACTCCTGGGGAGGAGTAAATAAAACATCCTTAAATAAAAGTTGTGGGTGGACATTTTTTTTCCAGTTGGAAGTTCTGCCTAAAGAATGGCCGTCGGAATTCGTGCAATTACATCCTTTAGATGTGCTTAAAACTAATTTAGAAAGAGTAAATGCTGGAAACCTGACATGGTATGTCTGATCTTGTCCCGACAGGCTATGTAAAAATCAGTTTCTAAACGGAATCAATTTAAAGTTTATGAAGTTTTTGTCTTTTTTTTCTGTAACAAATGAAATAAGATTTAACAAATACATAATTTTATTTACAAATCTTTTTATAACTTATTTGTTATTAAAAAACAAAACTTCGCTATTTACTCGCCTCCCTACAAGGGCAAAGGTAGACACAAGGTAGGTTAAAATTACATAGGAATGAAAATTAAAGTTACCTCAGTTTAGAAGGATTTCTCTATCACTGACCGCAGATAGGAATGATGAAGTGTAGTATCAAAAAAATAGATACTACACTTTTGCTTCCCCATGAGAGTGGAGTTAAACTTAAAAAATCAGTTTATGAAGTTTTTTCCTTTTTTTTCTGTAAGCAACAATTATAAACAAATAAATAAAACTTCGTATTTGTTAAATCTTATTTCATTTGTTGCTTAGAGAAAAAAAAGGACAAAACTTCATAAACTTTAAATTGCTTCCGTTTAGAAACTGATTTTTGAAGTCTAACTCCGCCCTCGTGGGGAGGCAAAACGAAAGATTACAAGTCAGCCGATTTTTAAAAAAGCGTATATATTTCGTTTATTTATTAAAATAACTTGCGTAATCTTCCGTTTTGCCTCCTCGGGCTAGGAGCAAAGTGTAGTATGAAAAAATCCTTCTAAACTGAGGTAAGATCCAGAGTGCCCCTTTTTGGGAAGCTTGATTTACCCTACAAAACGAAAGATTACTTAAGTACCCTCCCCCATTTCTGCCCTCGTGGGGAGGCAAGTAAATAGTGACACAAAAACATGTTTTAAAAGAAAACATGTTAATATTTTATTTGTTTTATTTATGGACTCTCTGCCTTAAAATAAATATTAACATATTAAAAGAAAAAAACATTCCGAAATATACTGCATTTATTAAAATAAATAGAAGATTTATTTACAAGTGTTTTGTAAATAGAGACCACGTGTATTGCGAGGTCAACCGGTGATTCCAAAACATGTCCCGCGTCTTGTGTTAATGATCTGGAGTCCTTATTCTAGTCTTAGTCCAAAAAATATTATATATATGTATGTGTGTGGGTGTACTAGGTACGTTCAAAAATAGAGATGGCTTATACTTACTATAGTTATTAAAACGGGCTTACTATAATTATTTTTATTAGTTTCCATTTACATTTTGATTGTGTTTGAAAGATAAAATCATAAAGTTTATCGCTAAAAAAATGTAATTTTACGCGTGAAAATAAATTTTAAAATGAAAAATGTTCTCACGTGAGAACATTTTTCATTTTCGGATAAAAAATTCAAAAATTCAGTGAAATTGAAACTTTAAGAAATTCATTAAAAATATCTCTTTGAAAGATAAATATCAATTTTCTGGAATTATTTCAAAGACACTGAATTAAAAAAATGTACATACTTTTAATTAAAAATTGCACAATTATCAAAAAATGTCAGAGTAATGATTAAATTCGTCAGCGATGAAATATAAACCAGATTGTTAGCGAAATTTAGAGATTATATGGGGCTCATAATATATCATTTTATTATTTTTACTTTTACAAAGAAGATATAGTTTGGAAATAGTTTATAGAAATTGTATGATTATAATACCATATTCTCTTTATTTCTTTTTACTTATAAATGTCATTTAATATTTCATTGAGCTCAATGAGATTTTATTTCCCAATGTGATATTAACATTCTTTAAATATCGACAAATATATTTTAGTTTTAACCTTTTCATTTCATTTTAAATGAATTTTTGTATAAAAAAATTTCAAAGTTTATTTTGTATCAAAAACTTTGTTTTTTGTATGTAATAAAACTTTTACGTCGTAAAAATATTTTGGTGCATGGAAAACAATATGGCCGCCAGCGATTAAAACATTGAATTCAAATTTGATTCTCAAAACTTTAAAAAGTAAATTTGAATTTTATTTTAAGACAAAAAATATAATTTAGACAATCAATCAATGGTATCCAAAATTTAGGAAAATGGACAAAATGAAAACGAGTTATAGTGCTTTTATTAACACCGAATTTAGGGTTTTTTTTCGTGATGTATAAGAAATGTTTAGAAAAATAATAATTGTTAACATCTACGGTGCTTTAATTTAAGTAAATCTTTTTTTTTTAATTCGTTCGTTTTTTATTAGTACTTAATAAATGTAACTTTAGTAAAGGTGTATTTTGTTTTCACAAAATAATACATTTTCACTAAGATTTAACAAAAAATGTGCTCATTATATTCCGTGATCCTTGATGAATAAATACTGAAAATCAAGGGAGGCGCGAGAGCGCTCTATCCCTTAATAGACTCTACGAATGGCCTATGCTGAAAATCTAATTTCTTTGATCAATCATAACTCAAAAGCCAATAAACCAAATTAGTTAAAACTTTGCATAAAATTTTTATTTGATAGGTTTTATAAGTGTGTAGAATTTCAGCATCATTAGTCAAGGCAACCCAGAGATCCAGAAAGTTCAATCATGAAATCATGTTATCTGTGTGTACGTACGTACGTATGTGCCACCCTGTATCTCATCAATTATTTGATGGATTCAGATGATGTTTGGCAGAGATAGATGTTCTAGGGTCTAGTTGATGGCATTTTAATTTCAGTTTACCATATCCCTTAGTTTTCCAGAAAATTAAAAAAAAACTTTAAAATGACCATTGTATTGAGGCATAGCCTTTACAAAAGTAGTGAGATTCCATGAAAAATGCCAGTATACTGAAAATTCATATACACTAAATGTACAAAAGCAAGGAAATTCCCAAATGTTTACACTTTTATTGACATTAAGGGTATGCGAGCACAACAGGGCTATGTATTTTACTGGTAGGAATTTTTCTTCAGCGCACCTCATCCACTCATGCATAGAGATTTATACTGTAGTGATGTGATAATGAATTGGTTTGGTTGATATGTAGTCATACCCTTAATGACAATAAAAGTGTAAAAATTTGGGAATTTCCTTGCTTTTGTACATTTAGTGTATATGAATTTTCATCTTAACCCTATTAAGGGCATATGATTTCAGTATACTGGCATTTGAATTTTCATCTTAACCCTATTAAGGGCATATGATTTCAGTATACTGGCATTTGAATTTTCATCTTAACCCTATTAAGGGCATATGATTTCAGTATACTGGCATTTGAATTTTCATCTTAACCCTATTAAGGGCATATGATTTCAGTATACTGGCATTTGAATTTTCATCTTAACCCTATTAAGGGCATATGATTTCAGTATACTGGCATTTGAATTTTCATCTTAACCCTATTAAGGGCATATGATTTCAGTATACTGGCATTTATCATGGAATTTCATTAAAATTGATTGATTTCCTGAATTTTTGTGAATTTTTAAGTGAAGGGAGGAGTCAAAATATTTTACATTTTGGGGATCGAACCGTCTAAATCCGAAGGGTCTAGTTATTTTAATAAAAAACAACAGGGATACTATCTAGCTATGAAACTTTACTTATAACTTACAATAACACACACACACACACGCACACACACACATATATATATATATATATATATATATATATATATATATATATATATATATATATATATATATATATATACATAAATAACTATTTAGAGTTCTAAAACAAGGGAGATAATATCCGATAAGGGAGTAAATCGACCCTCGATGTCGCCAACGATCACTTTGAGATCTCCAAATATATGTCGTAGTAAGGTCTTTATTTTTTTTATCAAATATTTTTTCATAGCCTCCAAGAATGTTGCCAAATTCAGAATGTAAGGTAATTACTTCAGACCTGTGCATTCCACAGCTCATTTCGAAGAAGACAACCTTGGCATGAAACAAATACGAAAATATATCTAACATCATACGCAAAAAAAAAGAATAATTAATTACTAGAAATAAATCTAAGATTACTCATCAAGTTCGACGTTAGTTAATCGCAACATTCATAAAGCCCTTTGCGTACGCAGCACGCACACGCACGCACGCGGATGCACGCACGCACACACACATAAATGCACACAATCGCTTTCTCAGCAAATGCTTTTACTAAGCAGGTTAATGATTTCAGTTTATTACAGGTGTTATGTACATGATGGAGGTCATGGACAGAACCGCATTATCCTAAAAAGGTAATTACACTGAAGCCAAAGGGCTCACTAAAAGCATTTGGTATAAATATTTTGTACTAATGAGTCACCGCTTATCAAGGTTGAAAGGCCAAAGGGTTCGGTCAAATAATTAGGTTACCTCATTTTAATACGCGGGGACTAAAATAATTTATCTTTTTTTTAAATTTATTTTGTTACTCGCTTCTACTTCAGATTTATTTAGTTTAGGTTTTTATTTAATAATTTATGTTATTTTTATTTTTATAGTAATACCTGTCCTGGTACTGGTATTCTCCTAGTATATATATATATATATATATATATATATATATATATATATATGATAATTTTATTTACACAGACATGTACAAAATCTGCGACACTGGCATGTCGATGTTATCGATCAACAGTTACTATAAACTATAGTAACTTACTATAAACTATAGTAACTGTTGATCGATAACATCGACATGCCAGTGTCGCAGATTTTGTACATGTCTGTGTAAATAAAATTATCATACATAAAGCTCTATTTTGATATTGAGCACTTTTTATAAACCCGGTTAAAATTCTCTGGATTACCACCCTGTGGATATTTTTCATCTGGATTATTACCATTATTATATATATATATATATATATATATATATATATATATATATATATATATATATAATAAAATATAGTAACACGAAATTACATAATCATCGATGCAATAATTTATTTCAACCATACAAATAATGCCATTCCCCTCTCACTTTATACTTATAGATTAGATATGCATCAAATTTCCCCCTCTCTCTAAATATGTATTACATAGGTTGTTACTCCCTCTCTCTCCAATTATATTTGAATTGTCGAGTGTGAATTTAAACTTTTTTTCAGTTTCAAAAATGTAATCGTATAAATCGGATGCTTGAAAATACCACAAGGTTGAAACAAATTATTGCATCGATGATTATGTAATTTTGTGTTACTATATTTTATTTTATTCTTGCTCTGTTTATTACATTGAGCTCTCATACCCGGATTTCCTCCTGGAATTATTTCATTATAACACAAATATATATATATATATATATATATATATATATATATATATATATATATATATATATATTACAGAAGATCAGATAAACATTGGTACCGTCGGTTACGTCGATGCTGTTCTGATTTTCTGTAATAAATAAATAAATAAATAAATAAATATTACCCTCTTATTTTTTAATTATCTTTATAATCGAACACTCTGCTGGGGTTCTCTTGTGTGTATTTAGACAGAATATTTTACATTCAGGCAAACGTTATTAAATAACACGAAGTGATTTTGATAGATGAGACTTATTTTCATTTTTTCGAATAGTCCATTTAATATTTCGGTCAAATTTGTGTAAGTTCCGTGAGTTTCTTATTCCATGTTTCTTTCTTTTTTTGCGAGTGCCTCTTGATTTTGAAAGCTGCTCTTAATTTCATCAAAAGTGAAGCGTAATAGGCCCCATCGTACCAGTAGAGATCTTACAATACTTACTTACTTACTAGTAAATGACACAAAATACTGATTCAATTGCTGTTTCTTCAGAGAAATATAACTATTTATTTAACTTTTAAATCCAACCCCAAATAAAAAATGGACCAATAAAAAAATTTAGTCAGTGTTTATTTTTCTCATTCTATCGGGTTCTTGCGATTTTGAGAAATCGTAACTGTGGATCTTTCCTTCTGATATTAACCTGTCTCTTCACTGTGAACTGGTGAGGGCGGTTCTGTCTTACTGCAATCCAAAGATAAGACTCTCAGCTTTTCAGCCTAAACAACTAATTTGATCTAGTTAACAGTGACTCAGAATTTCCAGCCAGTAAGTCGAGCAGAGCTATCTTTATGGAAATCGCTCCAGACAAGGTATGAAGCCACTTGATGTAAGGAGCTAAAAAGAACGAAAGATGATTATCACAAAGCCAGGAGATGCCTATTGGACTTAGTCGTTAAAAGACCAAGGCTATAAGTAGGAGGAAAACAGTCAGCAGGAAGAGAGTTCCACAAGCCTGCAGTTCTTGGAAAGAAGCTACTGGAATAGGAAGCTGTATCAAAAATGAGATATCAAAACGAGCTGGGACAAAGGAACCAGGGAATAGATCAGACAATTCTGATGAACACATACCATAATAGTATTTATAGAAAAGACTGAGACTCGTAACATAACGCCTATGAGAGAGAGAGAGAGAGAGAGAGAGAGAGAGAGAGAGAGAGAGAGAGAGAGAGAGAGAGATAAGTTGCAGAGAAAAAGAAAGGGTAGGGCCAATCAAATTACAGATACGTTTCTGCACCTTATTAAGAACCCTCAAATGGGACAGACATCCTCCAGCCCAAATATGATAACAGTAGCTATCCCAATATGCCAGCAATCAATTAAAAATATAGAAGGAAGCGATTCAGATTGAAGGTTGATTAAAAACAAATTAAAATTAAAAATCTATGTTTCCAATTAGAGAAGAGATGGTTACTGGGTCGATAAGAGTGACGGCCTTAAAAACAAATATTAAGAGTCACAACAGCCAACACAGTCATGACAAAGTTGTTCAGTTTTAATAATATCGGACAAGCTTCATTTTCGGCAACAAAAAAAAAACAACAACATAGCAACAGAAACAGTAGAAGTAGTAGCCTCGTACGCGTAGTTTGAGTAGCTGGTACAATCGCTTTTTTTTTGACCAGTAATTGAAATTTTCCTAAATGGAACAACTTATCGCTGCAGTTGATATTTAGACTTATCCTGCAAAGAACAATTTATTTCAAGTATATTGATGGTGAGAACCTATCATGAAAGAATTGATGCTCGATATCCGAGATAGAGCAATTATATAGACAAGTAAAACATGAGAATAAAGATTGTAAAAATACAAAATCTATTACGTCTGTTAGGATCGAGAGGGTGATGTTCCCGAACTATAAACGTGCAAAGTTGAATCAAGCAATGTTGCATGCAAAAGACAGAGTAATAATTAATAAACAAAATGAAGTAGTTCAAATAACGTTTATTGAACGTGTGTGTACGTGGAATGGTGAAGTGTGTGATGTATGCATGTGTGTCGATGGAAAAACAGTTCTTGAAAAGGTATAAGAAGAAATGAATCCGGCGTAGGAAAAGTCTTTGAAAGCCGTACACAAAGAAAACGAGTTGAGAACTCTTACCGTTGTTTGACCACGTGTTGACAGAAGAAACGTGTGTTGGTAGTTGTTTTGCCGAGACCAGTTCAAGAGAAAAGCGTGAGACGAAACGCTAGTGTATTAGCGTCGTTTTGCCGAGGCCAATTGACCAGAAGAGAAGAGTAAAACGGACGCTGGTGCCAGCGTTGTCCTGTCGAGGCTGGTCGGTGAAGGAGAGATGGATTTTCCGTTTGCAACGGTTTTTATAGTCAGAAGGGCAGATAACTCTGGTGTCGCTTTACAGTGCCACCTGTCGGTGAAAAAGCGACACCTACCGGCAAACCGGTGTAGTTATGTTTTGAAAGGAGGAGGTAACTGCTACACGTCATCAGTTGTTCACAACAAGATGTTTTCAAATAAAAGAGATTTATTTTTCCTTTATATCTTCTTTTATTTGATTACACCTTGTTTTGAAAAACTGAGGACGTAATAGATTTTGTATTTTTACAATCTTTATTCTCATCTTTTTATTTGTCTTCTTCTGTCTATTTATATACAAATAAATACACATTGGTTATCATTATAGAGTGGGGGGGGTATCCATTAATAGTTTTTGCTCAGAATCCACTAAAAGTTAGAATGAAACGTAACTGACGTTAAACAAGTCCTCCTGAACCCAGAAAAAAAAATTTGGTATTCTCCTAAGAGGATTGAAAAATGGCTCTCAAATTTTCAAAAGTTATACTTTTTTCACAAATATACATTTATCATTTACTTTTTTTATGATCATTTTCTCATTCCAAATATGTAATTTGCCAAATTCGAGAACCCCCGAAAATGAGGCCTGTATATTACAGAAGCAATAGACATGTATTAAGTTAAATTTAATAGTGATTGTTGAGAAGCCAGCTGAAGAAGGAACGAAGAGAAATGTACCAGTTTATAGGTTACTAGAGTACACGTGACACGCTGGTTTAGTATTGGTAATATATATAATCCATTTTTATCAAGTTAGGTTTGTTTAGATGTTTATATATTTGTATGTACAGGATTCACTCCTAAACTAATTTACCGACCATTATAAATTTTGGAACAGAGCTGTTAAGCGCAAGGGGTTTAAATGTGGGCTATATTTTGTTTAATTTAATTTCGTGCAAAAAGGGTAAAAAGGGGGTGAAAGCTCTTCTAAAAAATTCAGATACCCTCGATTGTTGTGAAATTTTGACAATAGCTATTAGACACCAATTAATAAACATTTTCCAAATTTCAGTTTCTTGGGACTATTTTAAATGAGGTTTAATGGGAATAATATCGGAACAACCTATTATTTGAAAATTCAAATATTTCAGATTTGCATTAAATTTGATCCATAGTCATTAGACACCAATTATGCAAGATTCCTTGAATTTCAATTTCTTCCTCGGACCTCTCAAGCTTAAGCCTTAAATTTTCGACATTTTCTAGAATCTAAATGATGTAATTGCATAGTAGCATTATATGTTGATTTCAATCTTCGCAAGGGGGCCTAAAAGTTCCGCAAAACTGTTCTGTTCGGAAAATTAATTTTACCTGTCCTGAGACGAGTATTCTTCTAGTTAAATATATAATTTCTTAATTTTGACATTGGTTAATCATACTTTTAATTAGAATTACAAAGTCAAATGATTTCAGAATACATTGTGATGTCCTAATAAACCCTCTCTTCCATCTCACTCTTCTGTATTCTCTCTTCCCCACTCTCCCCTTAATCTCTCTTTCCCCTCGCTCCCTCTCTCTTATCAACCCCTTCTTTCTCCCCTATTCTCCTTTCCCCACACTCCCCTTAATCTCTATTTCCCCTCTCTCCCTCTCTCTTCTCAACCTTTTCTTTCTCCACTATTCTCTCTTCCTCACCCTCCCCTTAATCTCTCTCCCCCTCTTTCCTTCTCTCTTCCCAACTCCTTCTTTCCCCCCTCTCACTTTCCCCATATCTCCTATTTCCTTTCTCTCGCGTCTGCCCTCTTTCTCTTACTGCTAATTAGTTACATCATACAATTACAAAGTCAAAGGATTTTACAGTAAGGATACATTGTGATGTCATAATATAATATACCCGTTCGCTCTCTCTTTTCCCTATTTACTCTCTTTTTAGTCCTTCCTCTCTTTCCTTCTCTCCATTTTAATTATTTGCATCATTCCATTTCTCTCGCGACTTCTGTTATCATTCACCTTTTATTTATGTTATTCGTCCGCCCCTCACCATCGAAATCATTTATGTACAGATGAAAAGTGTGCACGGTGAAAAGCAAGAAAACAAGCAAGGTAGCAGCATCAGCAAAGTAGCATACATATTATGGCCTTCCGTAACTTAAAAGAAGGTTTCGTTTTCATAAATAATTGCTTGTAGGTGCTGTACGGTGGAACTTCAAATGAATTGCACTGAATGATCCATTCGTTGCAGAACCAAAGAAGAAAAAAGTGAAGAGATAGCTAACAATGTGTGTTGGCACTAAAACAAAAAGATAAACACCATTGGAACCACTGACACACTTTTTCCTGAAGGGAAAAAAATTCAAACTGTGATGAGAGGATGGGAAAAGCTATTTATCCATTGGCTATCATAAAAGTAATTCAACCAATGGGAATCGCTGAAAGAAAATAGACGCGGGATCTCCCATTTATTTTGGCTTCCATTACGCCAAACGAACATGTTACGGAGATTTATAGAAACAATTTAAAAAAATAAAAAATAGATCATTGTCTTTTTATTTTTTCTAAATTTTCACCATTAATTTTCTTCCTTTATTAGTTAATATCAAACTCATAAAACCGGTATCGTCCGGGCCTTCGGATCTGGATTTACGCCGGTCTATTGGTTGTCGGTCCTGTGCAGTTCTAAGATGTGCACCCTCCCAGGCTTTGCCTCCCCAACACCACTGAGAGCGGATCTCCTCCTCCGACAATCCCAGCTTCTCTCCCAGCGGATCAGAAGCGGTCCCCATCCACTAACTCCCTATATAGAGTCTTTCTAGGCCATGCAAGGTCACTGGACCCCGGCAGCAATCTGAGTGCAGCTCGGCATTCGGCGAAGTTCCGCGTCTCTCCCCTTGGTCTACGTCGGTATTCGACCAAGTGGTCAGGGATAAGGTTGGAAAAAGCCTTCTCAACCGCAGAGCCCCACACAGTTTCTTCCATCAGAGTACGACTGAGGAATGTCGATGACTTGCCAAATCCGGCACCCCAAGCCCCCACCCCTTACACAGACGTTGATTGCAGCCCTGTCTTCGGACAAACAGCTTTCTGACTTGCCACAGAAGTGAAAAGAGCAGACGCGTAAAAGCCGCCAAGTGGTCCTCAGGCAAGGGTAATACAGCCAAACGGTTGAGGATAAGAGGAAAGACATAAGTGGCGCACGCCTCTGCTCTACCCCGAACGGAAAGTGCCCTTCGAAGCCAAATCCTAACAGACTCTTCGACCTTAGACTATACTTCCGACCAGTTCTTATCAAGCTGGAGACCCGGACCGAACCAAACGCCAGGGATCCGGACCGGGCAATTTGTCTAGTTGAAACGGCCCGGCAACGCAGCCGCGTTGCCCCAGGCAGCCAATTTCAGGTCATTGGACTTGCTTAAATTCACTACGGCCCCTGTCACATCTTCGTACTGTTTGAGTGCCTTAACCACAGTGCTAACGTCTCGAAAGCTCGACACAGACAGTGACATCATCGACAAACGCAGAAACCCTGACTCGCGAACCACCAGGTAGAGCAACTCCGCGAAGGGCTGGTCTCGTCGCCTCGTCTCTGCGTTTACGGAGAAAAGGCTCCAATGCAAGGACGTAGAGCAAAGGCGACAACGGGCACCCCTGACGTACCGACCGCGAAACAACGAACGATCCCGATTGCATCCCGTTTACTTGCACCACTGCCGTTGGCCCGTGATACAAAATGGAGATCCATTTGCAGAAGTCCGGTGTAAAACCGGCAGTCTCTAAAACAGACCCCAGAAAACGATGATCAACCCTATCAAACGCATTGGACTGATTAAATTGATCAGCGCAGCTTCAGTGTCGTCTTCTAATCCCTCTATAATCGTGCGCATCAAGTGCAAATTGTTTTGAATCGATCTACCCCCTTCACAGCATAAGTCTGCTCAGGCTCGATCAAGTCAGCGATAACAGCCTGCAAACGATTCGCAAGAACTTTGGCCAAAATCTTTAAGTCTGCGTTAAGCAGACTTATGGGCCTATGATCATCTAGCCCCCTACCATTCCCATCCTTCTTCTTCAGTAACGTAATCACGCTCGTGGTGACTTGACCGGGATAGAACCCTGTTCAAACTAGTGATTGAATACATCCGTTAGAAGAACCACGAACATGTGCGACATCCTCAAATAGAATTCATAAGGAAGACCATCGAGATCCGGTGATTTGTTGTAGCCAGCCTGCTTCAGCGCGGCAAGGACCTCACACTCCGTAACCGGACCATCACAACTAGCCGCTCGAGCCGCCTCCAGGCAGGGCGAATCAGCCATATAGCTGTCAAACTCCTCAGCCCGGAAAAATGCGACCGAAACCCCCTCACAAATTTCACACGTCGATACCAGAGATCGATCTTCCAGGTTTTTGACTTTCCGAATGTACTTCTCCGACCTACGACGGACTATAGCGCTACGTTCTCGAACGTCATAATTCACGGCTTCGTTGGACACTGTCTAACCTAGCCCTAATTACTTGACCCTCATATCGCTCGTTAGCCGTGCGTTTCAGATCCCCCTTAACTAATTCTACGATTAGGGAATCCCCCAGCCACCACCAGGGACAACTTATCTTCTAATGACTTTTCTGTCCTGGTCTTATCTAGAGCAAAGCACTGGCCATATCGGACACAAAAATTCTCTAACCTTAGACTTATTGTTAACCCACCACTTACTTCCTGTAACCGCCCCCACTAAGCCCCGCTGTAGAAATTCTTCTAGCTTTTCCTGGAAGTCACGCACCCCCAGTAAACAGGTGTTTAATTTCCAGTACCCGGCTATACTAGGCCTATTTACTAACTTCAGACGGGCCATAATTAATTTATGGTCCGAATGACCTAACCATCAGGTCAGACAGACTGCTTTCACATCGCACCGACCCACTAGTCCCGCCCACCCTATCTATTTTAGGATCAAGGGTTGCATTCCAATCACCCATTAGCACTAACCGCTCCGAACCACCAAGGAACACCTTTAACCGCCGAAAAAAGGAGACCCTCTCCCGAACGATGTTGAGCTCATAAACCGCGACGACTCGTAATTTACTATTACTAACGGCAACATCGGCCACGGCCAACCTGTCATTTGCGGATAGGGTACGACGCACTAGCAAGGAAACCCCCCTACTACAAAAATTGCCGTATGCTGAAAATACATCGTAATCTCCGGACAGTACACTGCAATCCTCGTACGAAACGTAGTGAGTTTCCTGTAGCGCAGCCACATGTATGTTACGGGCTATGAGACCCCTCAGAACACGAGCAGCATAGCTTCGAGATCTCATGCCCCTGGTATTCAGGCTAGCTAGAATTAAGTTCGTGTCCATTGTTCTATTCAGTGTCGATCAACGGCTTGAAGTCATCGGGGACCAGGATGCCACAGGATTGATCGATACTGCCGATAAGCAGTTCGGACCTAAATCGTCCATCTCGGGCAATACCTCTGACATCCAGAGGAAAGGTTAATTTTATGGCCCTATAAAACGAAGGGTGGACGTAAATAGGGACCCGCCCAGTACACATGGGCTTCAGCTCCTTGAGGGATCCGGGCTTCCTCCGCCGCTTCTATCATATTTCATATTGCCTTTGTCCGGCCTACTTTGGTATCACGGACAAAGGTAGCTATGAAGGGGGCGTCAGGAAAGTTGGTTGGTTCGTCTACTCCAAGACCTCGGGCCCGAGTAAGAAGCTCTAGCGGTCGGATGGTTTTTAGTAGCCGTGCCGATAAGTTAACTGCTTCACAAATCCGGTCCCCAGGAAGAAAGGGGAGTTTCCTCATCCCCTCAGTTCTCGATAACAGAGAAAGAGAAGGAAAAGCAGATCTAGCATTAACAAATATCTCCTGCTCTGGCTCCGGTTTTTGTCCGTTATCTTTAGACGGCGAGCGAGGGCAGACTGGGGGGGGGTCAAAAAGGGCGGGGGTGTTCTGTTCAGTTGAAGAGGGTGGGGATTGGGGTGTTGGGGACTGAACAGCAGAGATAGTCATCTCTGTATCTACTGGGGTAGGGGGTTGGGGCTCAGTCTTCTTGGCTTTTAAAATCTTTCTAGGCTTTTTTTTTGCTCCTTGATTCGTCTCACCGGAGCAGTCAGTTGCCATCATGTTTTTTGCTAGATCCCCCCACCCATTCGGAGTCTGCCGAAGTCGTGGTGACCGGAATCTTTCGCTTTAAACCATCGCCGGTTTCAGATGAAGTAGACGGCACGGCGGGAGCAGGCTGAAGCTTCTGCGTGGGCAGCTTGGTACCTGTTGACTTAGTGGGAGGCTGCACTCTTCCGTCATTCGGGGGTAGCATCGATTTATCAGAGGGAATGGAGCTGGCTTTTGTAGCCTTTTTCCCCGACTACAGTGTTTCAACCCCTCTTAGTCAGTGCAGCTGCTGATGTCTGCGTTGAAGGAGCTGCTGATGCTACTTTAGGATCCCGGCGTGAGAAGCCGGTGGCTTGCTGGGGGCTTTCGTTGGACAGTCTTTGGCTATATGCCCCGACTGCTCACAATGGCAGCAAATGGGCCTTCTGCCCTCAACGATAATGGACATTGTCCAAGACTCGTACCTGAGTCGCGACGGTATGCCTTTAAAGCCGGCCCGGACCAGGCACATCTCAATCTTAATAATCTCAGCAGACAAATAATTGTGATTGTTTTGATAGAAGTCAGCTCCACGGCCAAAAACAAATAGACAACCACAGCACAAATTACAGACCAGCCACACCATAATGACTACAATTGCTCATCAAACGCTGTCAAGTTAATGCCTAACACCGCTTATAACAGCACAATCAGAGATCGGCAGAACATGTTAGCGATCTGTCCGTATCGGTGACCAAGACAAGCTGCCCCTAAATTAACAACATCTTTACGGAAGTCTTAACAACTTACCCGTCATCATCACCATAGCCATGATGATGATACAATATGATATTATAAAAACCGTAAAAATCTTAAAAAGATAATCCCTAAACAATTTGTGTTTTTCAAGTTATTCAAAACCACATGACAAACCTAAGATAAACATACACCGAAGTGCATGATTAAAAAAACACATTTTTAGTCCCAATGTTAATCGGAAGGATTTATGATTTTGTCATTGTCCGTTATTTCATTATTCTCTTCGTCTTCTGATTTTCTCATAATTGGTTCGTTAGTTTTTCATACAATTTTGCATTGAATTATATGACCATGAACGACGCAAACTTTTCGGAAATCTCTCTCACTCTACAAATTCTAAAATTCTCCAAAATGGCCAAGCATCGAATTTTTGGATAATCTTTAGAAGAGCCCGGCCTCTTATAAAAACATGAATTTTGCAAAACAAAAATAACCCCGCTAATCATGTGCAGTGCGCGCACACGCCTCTGACCTACTTTTGTGAGTTCTTTCTGGACATGCGTCGGATTAGGGTCAGATTAAAGGTCCAGGTTTCCCTTATTTCTCGCCATACAAAATGCAGAATAAGCGCTACTGTAGAACGCATCGCGAAATGGTGAACAGCTATCCGAGTAAGTTGATCTGGAGGTGGAAATATAAGGGAAACGATCGTTTTATGCAAATACTCAAAGACATGAATGGATTGCATCTTTTTGAGTAACTAATCATTTTATTTTTACTACAACTTCCATTTTGTCTGTTTTTTTTGGGGGGGGGGGGCAGTTCGGAGGTATTTTGGGGGTCGGGGTTCTTCAAATAAAAGATCCCAAGATTTATCTGAGATCAGTGTGTTACATACACACTCAGATATTTATTTATTCATAGACTTATTTTAATGGCGCCATAAATTATTAGGCAGGCGAAAAATTGAGCACACGTGAAAGGTTATTAATAGAATTTTTCTGCACATGCGTGAATGAGTTCACAGTTAATCTGCGTGCGCATTTCAATACCAGCAAGCATCTCAGATGTTGCAGTTTTATGCTATAGCGATGTGCATGCCCGGACAACAACAACAACAACAACGCCAACAAGAACAAAAGAACACTGTGAGATCACTGATTGTTTTCAAACCGTGATGACAAGATGGAGAAATCTGAGCTCAACTTCACAAGAGAAACAGGAACGGTTTTTTTTTCTGGCTTAGATGTAAAAAGAAAAAAACTCAATCAAAGTCAAATGCATTCTGGAGGAACACATGCACTTCTCGTTCTACAGGACGGGCAACAAGTAACAGAACACCTTTACCCATTCATGGCTGACGGGACGAGAACAAACTACCACTGGGTTAAATAAAAACGTTCAGTTCAAAATTCCGTATAGGTTCGCGATTTTGACATAATGATTCCCAAGTTCGAAAAGATGCACCTGAAGAAGGTTGGAGGTTACATGGGCCGAAACGTTGTTAAAATAACAACCAAGGTGAAAATATTAGACCTAATAATCCAAATTATCAATCCTCGTCTAAAAAAAAATCCCAAATATAAAAACAATAGAACAGTCGATAACATAAAGCAATCTGAATCTAAAATCGATTTGTCATCGTCGGCTAGTGTTTGGTAGGCGCAGATCACGACAAACAGACCCGGACTGTTCGTTGTAGTAACAGATTTATAGCTGATCCTCGGCTTGCCAAGCTACTTTTGGAAGCAGCAGCGATTGGACAAAAAGCTCAAATCGGCAGTTTCTTTCAACCAATTACAGCGCAAGAGAAATTCACTTCCAAATATTCGCGCGTAATATAAATCCCCAACGCAGCGTTAGTCTTTCTCCTTTTTTCTGTTTTTCTTTCAAAGACAACCCACACGCATACGACACATCTTGCGTAGGGTTTTTTGGAGCTTAAGGCCCACGACAGACGCAACAAGAAACACACGAACTACAACACATAGCGACAGCATATCCACACTGTTCACCGAACTCACGCACACAGTTAATACGTACACTCTTTCACTAACAAAAAAGAACACAAACTAATATACAGACATCTATAATGCCTATTCACTTTACATACACTTTCACACGAAAACGCACACGGCGCGAGCTGAAATGAACATGTTTATAACTTCTCATCACTCGGAACATTCTAAACGTCTTTAAACGTTCGTATGATACCGACTCATTATCTTTCTTTGTCTTAACAAGTTGTGAATAAAATTAATTAGTTTTGCATGGATAGACTTTGTCATTTTTTTCACTTTATAATGTCCTACTTTCATCACTACTATGCCCGGGTTTTACATACATCACCTAGCATTCCCAAATTCTCATCCAAGAACTAGAAATTTACAGGTGAAACGTCACTTAACGTCAGTGATTTTATGAAAACCTGTGTGTTAATGTGATTATAGCAATGCTTTAACAATAAAAAATGGATGGCCACATTTAATGCTATATAAAATAAAACGAAGGAGACCTCTAAAGTGCCACTAAAACTACCCAAATAAAATTATGTAGGCCTCCAGTGCGCTGCGCCTAGATGAAATCATGTTATTTTAAGTGACTGTGTAGATATTTTCTCTAATAACATTTAAATAATGAGTAAAAAAAAAACTCAGGAGGACTCCAGAGCGCTACTCAAACAACTGAAATAAAATTAAGGGAGCCTCCAGAGCGCTACTAAAACCACCCTTTACGAGTTACTCCCCCCTCTCACAATAATTTGAAGAGAAATCGAGTTGATAATGATAATAGTCCGAAGAGAACCTTAAGAAACGTTAAAATCCGGAGAATTAGAGTCTAGTAATTTTGAAAGAAAATGGTGAGTCATTTCCTAAAGATGTTTTATCGAGGAATTACTCGGCATTTTCTTTTTAAATTGGTACATAAATACATTGAAATTAGCTGAAAAATCTGTCTCAGCTGACCCCCAAAGAATGATTTTTTGTAAACTTTAGTTGTTATTTTTCAGAGGCAACGCCGATTAAGAATATACCAACTTTGTGAGTGTTTCTGGTGTAGATCTTACATTTTAATTGACATACATACATACATACATACATACATACATACATACATACATACATGGTTCTCTCCTTTATATAATAGATAAGAACTCTTTCCAACCACCAATTGTCATGGCAACATGAAGTGGAATGAGTACATAGAAGATACCGCTAAGTCTTCTGCAAAGAATGTAGGCTCCCTCTACCAGGCTAGAAAACGTCTCACATCTGCCTATATCCTATATCTCTATAAAGCCACCATTCACCCGTGCATGGAGTATTGTTGACAAATCTGTGCTGATACACCAACCACTAGCCTCTCCCTCTCGGACAGCGTGACAAAAATTCTAATCTAATATGTCCCGCACTGACTGCCAAGCTCCATCCCCTGCCGCATCGCCGCAGTGTTGCCGCCCTGTGTTTATTTTACAAGTACTTCCGCGAAATGTGCTCCGAAAAATTACTGCACTTGTACCATCTCAACTATTAGCAGCAAAATCCCCCCCCCCTTTCTCTGTCGAGGTCTTTGGATGCCCGAAGATTTTCTACTCTAATAACTTTTGTCTTCAGACCTCTTGCATTTGGAATTCTCTCCCTGCTCCCTGTTTTCCCGACCATACCAACATGCAGAAATTTACATCTAATGTGAACAAACGTATTGCTGTCCAACTCCTCACCCCGGTTTCCCCCCTATAAACATGGCCCCTATCATAGTAGCCCCTTACGCTTTAGTGGCAAAATATTTTATTTGGGGCAAACAAAAGTAATTTTTAAAAAAATAGCGATATGCCTATTTGCTCGTTTACCATTATTTATTATTATTATTAACATTCTCTACGATAATGATACTAAAGATATATAAATATATATTGCTCTATTAGAAAAAAGGGTTAAAGAGAAGAAGTCTACTTGGTGACGGCTTCCGATTTTGAAATCTGAAATTGACGAGCGATATTTATAAAAATACAGTTACCCATTATATTTTAAGTAGGATTTTTGTGGGAAGAGGGGGGGGGGGGCAGGGTAATTAATAATATTTTATCACTATTTTTTTAACATTATTAACACAAGAAAATCAAACTGTTTTTTTATAATTTTATTTTTTTATTACAAATAATCAAATCAAACTTTTCTTTATATAATTGGAATGTTTTAGGTTTTTTTTACAAACTTTTTGTTGAGTAGACGTTCTACTTTTTAGTTGATTAATTGTGGTTTTACGACTTTACATCTCGAACTTAGTTAGTGGTAAAAAATAACTAGTTAGTTAGTAGTAAAATAACTAGTTAGTTAGTGGTAAAAAAAAATTGATTAACTCGTTTAACGAAATGTTTACAAACTAGTGAGATAAAAAAATTCCGCCCAAATCTAAACGGTATGAAATTATGAGAGACTGTTTTTTTGATAAACAGCACGACTTCAAAACCGGAAGCCGCCACCAAGTAAACTTTTTCTCTTTAACGAAAAGAAACATCAAATTGTGTCGTAGATTTAATTTCTATTTGTCTCCCAACGAGAGCAAATATAGACACAAGATCAGTTTTTTTAATCTGGGAAAACTCCAGCCCCCCCCCCCCAAAAAAAAAGGTTGACTGTGGATTGGGACTATCATAAAAATAGCCTGAGTCTAGAGCAGCGTTTCTGAACCATTTTACCTTTTGTATAACCCTTAAAATTAATTACATATAAAAAAAAAACTTGTGCAAAAATACAGTTGTATACCATAACTTTCTTATTTTATTTCAATCGTAGTTCACGTGAGAAAATTCATAGTAAATATTTTTGAATAACTCTTAAAATAATACTTTTTTGTCAGATTTTTCGGTAATGCTAAGTAAAATTCATACTTTTCATTTATAATATTTCATCAGTGAGTTTTCATGCAGACACAACAAATTTAAAATCTCCATGAACAAAGATTCTTTCCAAGAACTTCACATCTACGCAACACATTGCTACGGTACTGCCTCTCCGCAGACTACAACATTTTTTTTTACTAATGAGTCACCACTCGAGGATAAGAGTCAATGAGATGAATAGATTGACAGTTGAATGATGATGAATATTATGAGAGGATTGGAAATCTCCATATACCACCAACACAAAAGAGCAGCCGACCCATAAAACAGCCATTCTCCCTTCTTTTGTCAAAATACATCGCTCATGGACTGTTTCCCTGAATACTACAACATCGTTTTCAATCCTCTCATAGTATTGTTCATCAACCGACTGATAATCACATTAACACTTATCCTCGAGTTGCTTTTGACCTTAGTAAGTGGTGGATCATTAGTAAAAAAATTATAATCAGTAAAAAAAGATAATAATCAGCAAAAAAAAGAATAATAATCAGTAAAGAAAAAGAATAATCAGTAAAAAAAATAATAATCAGTAAAAAAAAAGATAATAATCAGTAAAAAAAAAGATAATAATCAGTCAAAAAAAGAATAATAATCAGTAAAAAAAAAAGAATAATCAGTAAAAAAAGATAATAATCAGCAAAAAAAAAGAATAATAATCAGTAAAAAAAAGAATAATCAGTAAAAAAGATAATAATCAGTAAAAAAAAGAAGATAATAATCAGCAAAAAAAGAATAATAATCAGTAACGAAAAATAATAATCAGTAAAAAAAAGATAATAATCAGCAAAAAAAAAGATAATAATCAGTAAAAAAAGAATATTCAGTAAAAAAAAAGAATAATAATCAGTAAAAAAAAAATAATAATCAGTAAAAAAAAAATAATAATCAGTAAAAAAAAAAAATAATAATCAGTAAAAAAAAAAATAATAATCAGTAAAAAAAAAAATAATAATCAGTAAAAAAAAAATAATAATCAGCTAAAAAAAATACATGCGAAGATGATTTTCGAAACTCGTGAATATGTGTGATGTCATCACTTTATCTCATTGTCTCCCTTTTTCTTACTGTCAACTTAGTGCCTCTCTTTCACTCTCTTTGTAAACTGATATAACACCCTCTTTCTCACCCTTCCCCATATATCAGCATGTGCCAATTACCCTCGCTTCCCTCCTCCCTCTGTTTCAATCCTTTTCCAACTCTTGTATCTGTCTGAATGTGTCTGCTGTTACTGAATGTTACGCTGCTGTTACGCTGGAAATTAAAGAGTAACGCGAGAACGAACAAATGGACAAAACAGACGAGCATTAAAATACAAACAACATCAAGCTGACATTAGGATGTGCACAAACACCACCTGCATATGATAGAACTCAAGTCGAAACATTTAGAAAAAAGAGAAGAAAATAATGTGCTTGTTTTTTTTTAGGGTAAAAGTGTCTTATAAGAAAAAAAGGGAAATACTTTTTGCCCAGTGTCAGGTATTTTAAGCGATGTCGAATTTCAATCAAATACGATGGATAGCGGAGGGTATTGTAATGTCCACCTTTCAACAGTTTGGCCAGTTTTAATTTTTTTCATTAAGAAATAAACCCTTAAATGATTTTTGTTTCAAATATGACACATTCCAACAAAATGCCTATTTAATACAATATTCAACGAAAATGTGTCAAACTGCAACTTGTTTCACATCTGAAACGAGCCTGTTGGCAAGTGTGAGTAGGTATTAGTATGATGTTGCATCAGCACACCTGCTAAATAGGTAATCAGTATTTTCGATGATAAAATCTTTTTCAAACCAATATAAAAAATAAAGCATTTAAGGGTTGATAAAGAATTTCGATTTTAGTATCATGTTTCTGTATAGGTTGTGGTGACTCGCTGTCTATAAATATGGGTATTTTTCAGAGTGCCATGTGTAGTCTTCTGGGAAAATAGAACGTTGGGTATTCACCCGAAAACATAAATTTAAAGCGTTTTTCTATCTACAGCATTTGATCTGGGCATGCGCTAGAGCCAAGTTGCCGACGAGATACGTAACTGGTGACCGAATTTAAAGTCCTTTTCCTCATTACGTTGAGTCTGTGTTGTTTGATCCTTCCAGATATTAACTAAAGTTAACATTAAGTGTCACACATCTGCCTTCAAAAAGCGTTTTATTCACTTCGATTATGGAACATTCCATTTTACTCTCTCGGTATCTACACTCCTCCCACTGCGGGAAAGTGTGGTTCAAGGCTGGAATGTGGGAGAATTAGCCAACGCACAAGAGGTGGTGCACTCCGGCCGTTTAAAAATTGCCTGAGAAGCCGTGTTGGCATTCCCCGCTTAAGACGCCTTAGACAATTATCTATAAGCTAACTCATCTCCAAAGCGAGAAGGCAAAGTCTAACAGGGTTTACTTCCTAGAACTGAACAGAACAAATACCACAGACCAACAGATAAAAAGCCACCGTCGTCACAATGGTTCCGTCTCTATCGGACTGATTGTCAGGGAGAACCCTCGACTGGTATGATTGACGTAAGAAAGAAGACGGCTTTCTTTACATCTCTCACCTATGACGAAATCTACAAACATATTCCTATTAACTCAATATGTTGTATTAGTTTGAGGAAATCTCACAGAAAGGTACCATTGTTGTGTGATCCACTCTCTTTATTCGCTTATCTCCTTTCACGTACCTGCGTGGTCGTTGCATTTGGCTCCAACGTGAGGCGGTAGGTTCCGGGTTGGGAATAAACTTCAATCAAATGCAAGAAACAAATGTTTGGAAAATCAGTCGCATAACTTGGGGATTATGTTCTATATGTGTATACAGATCCGGAAACGCTTGGTTTCCGAGTTAAATGCCATCGAAACAAATATCGACACGGACTGAAGACCTGGGTGTTCCAAGTTCGAATCCAGTCGGTTCCACAGTACTACTTTCACTTAGGGATGTTAGCAACCTTCTCGTGGTCCTTCCCGTAAGTACCCGATGTCTTTCCAGGAAGATTTCTAACTAGAAAAACATCGGAGAAACTAATGGCAACACCAGAATCATCTGATTCACATGAAAGAAGAAGAAGAAACAAATACCGATCAACATTCTTTATTGTAAACGTATAACACCACATAAAATGTGATGATAGTGACTTGTTATTTTTACATATCAGAGATAAACACTATTCCGGTGACAGAATCTCAGGTAAAATAAGCCTGGGCCTGATGTAGCCACATACACAAACAAAACCATGGAAAAATGACATCAAATAAAATATAAAAGTCATGGGCGTCGGAGGAAAGATCTGAGCGTCATGATCGGCAGTAGCTCTTTTGATAACCAACATGGGGTTCCATTCATATCCTGCGATTGTTTGTTTTTTCATTTCAGACCAAATATAGACTAATAACAAGAACATAAGTGAGACTGCATAGTTTCGCCTGACAACGTAAGGATGAGCCAATTCTTATCTGGGCCTTACTTCTCCATATTGTATGAAGTATTCTAGAAGTTACCTCATGGAAACTGATCAGGTGGAAATTTTGCTTTGTGGTTTCTGTTATCAAAGAGCACCAGATCCATTAATAAAATTTGGAAAAATCGGAAGTTGGAATTCCGTAAGTATTTCGACCGTAACCGAACTTTACATGTTCTAGGTAAAGGTCAAGGTCGATGTCATATAAGATGCAGAACTTCATTGGCTACAATATGGGCCAAGTACTGAGTCTCTACAATGAAACGAACCGGTTATCGCGAAAAGTGTGACTTTCACCTTTTCCGCGACCGTAACCTTGATTTTTGACTTAGATATCCCAGAATTAAATCATTTTTAAGTTAGATAATGACCGCTATTTTGACTAGGTTTGGTGACGATTGGTCAAGTGATGTAGAAGTTACCCTGTGCACAAACAAACCAACAGTGTGACAAACCGATAAACTCGACTGAAAACATAAACACTTTGGTGGAGGTAATTAGACTAATAATGAAGGGCTATTAGAAAAACACCCCCCACCACCACCACACACAAAACGATCCTCTACACATATAGAACATAATCCCAAAGCTATGCGATCGATTTCCCAAATACTCTGGATATTTATTTGGAGGTGTTATGTACGTCGAGACAGGGCGTTCTGACAACTCTTGCGACGGCACTGGGTCTATATGTATCGACGCTAGTCTTTCCAATGGATCATTCTAGCGACGTGGGGAGATGAGAGTCTTCTCCAGGGATAACGGTTTGCTTTCCATACTGGAGAGTGCAACTCCATTTTTTTTCGAGCCTGACGAATGCCAATGAAAACACGACTTATATAGACTACGTGCTAACCGCAGATGAGATGGTTTTCAGTCTTGGCATTGTTCACCGCATATTCGTTTTAACATTCATTCGTGTTGAATTCTCTTTAATCAAACGATCGTATTTAGGAACCGAAAGAAATGGCGAAAAGAAGAAACCTAGGATTCCACAATGTTGATCCAGAAGCCGATTTTCTCTGAAAAAAAGTTTTACCATTCTTTCCATCCTTAACTGACGTATCTCTATCTTTAAAGATTTAAGTATGTTTAGCTGTTTATATATTTGTATGTACAAGATTCACTCCTAAACTAATTAATCGATCATTATGAATTTTGGAACACAACTGCTAAGTGTAAGTGGTTCAAATGTAGGCTATATTTAAGTTAATTTAGTTTTATGCAAAGGAGCTAAAAAGAGTGTGGAAGCCTTTCATGAAAGATCAGATATCTCTGATTGTTGTGAAATCTTAACAATAGGTATAATACACCAATTAATAAATATTTCCAAAATTTCAGTTTCTTTGGGGTATTTTAAAGGGATTTAAGGGGCATAATATGGGCACAGATTTCTCTTTTGGCAATTAAAATATTTCAGATTTGCATTGAATTCGATCCACAGTCATTAGGGACCAATTTAGTAAGATTGCCTGAATTTCAATTTCTTCTTATGGCCCCTTAAGCTCTAGACTGACATTTTAGACATTTTCAAGAATCAAAATCATGTAATGAATTCCCTGAACATGACAGTTTTGCACCATTTTTATGTCCTATTATCTGAATCAAAACAAGATATAATGATACCAAACCTTATGTCTAGAATCCAATTTTTATCAAAATTCATTACATGATTTTGATTCTAGAAAATGTCTAAAATTTAAGAGGTCAGAAGAAATTTAAATTAATGGAATTTTGCTTACTGCAAATCTGAAATATTTGAATTTTCAAATGAGAGGTTGTGTCGATATTAATGTATACTAAAAACCTTTTTAAAATACTCCAAAGAAACTTGGTGAATATTTATTAATTGATACCTAATACGTATTGTTAAAATTTCACAAAAATCAGAGGTATCTAAATTTTCACGAAAGGGTTCCATCCCTCTTTGCTTCCTTTGAATAAAACTATGATTAAACTAAATATAGCCCACATTACTCACCATTATCCTTAGCAGCTGTGTTCCAAAACTAATAATGATTGCTTATTTTGTTTAAGTGTGAATCCTATAATAGAAATATATAGACATATACACATACCTAACTTTATATCTTATATTTGCATTCCAATGACCATGGGAAATCAATCCAAAACCACAATCCTCATTAGTTCTTACAATCACTCCACTTCCGTATTTCAATGAAATTTTATTTCTCCTCCACTCTTCATATATATATATATATATATATATATATATATATATATATATATATATATATATATATATATATACTTTATATTAGACTACCCGTGCCCCGCTTATAAACCATAATTAATAATCAATCCTAATTATTACTTTTTATAAAGCTCTATCTCTAGAGCTGAACGGATATCGAGCTATTTGTGTATGAAAGTTCTCTTGTCTAGATTCGGCTATATTCTGATTTTTTAATTTGATTTTCATGTTACACACACACACACACATATATATATATACATATATATATATAGTCTCGGAAGTTTCTCAACCATTAAAACTATATTAAAAGAAAAATGTTATGTTCCAAGTCTTCCAGTGGAAAATCACTCATGTAAGTCAATTTATTTTTTACAGTTATTATATTAGTTTGTTTCTAACACTATTTGAAGGGATCATCAGTTGTTTACCATGAAAAACTGTTTCGGGAATTTAATATTCTATATATATATATATATATATATATATATATATATATATATATATATATATATATATAAGGATATTGGGGTAAGCGGTTGTCACAATGCATTAATTAGCTTTCAATATATATGGAAATTCAATATATATGGAATTTTTTTTTTTTGAAAGGAAAATTACGAATTGTAATCAGAATTGTTTTTTGTTTGTACATCTGTTGTTATTGGATACGGAATTTCAAATTATAATGTTTTTCATTGAGTCGCTGTATGTAACTGTTGGTTGAAGAATGTTGTATGTGTGAAACTGATTAAAAATAATGTATTCGAATTTGCGCATACATGCTGCTAAGTGTGTGTATGTGCTATGTATGGGTGTGTTAGTAAGTTTTATAATGTGGTGGTTGAATTTTTGGCATGCATATATTGGCGTTATCTTTGAAATGCGGCTCATAATTATTTTTATCTGAATTGAAGGTGATATCTACGAAGTTGATTTTGTATAAAACACTTTAAACTATTTTTTTAAATTTCTCTCTCTCTCTCTCTCAATCTCTCTCTCCCCCTCTCTCTCTCAATCTCTCTCTCTCTCACTCTCTCTCTCTCTCTCTCTCTCTCTCTCTCTCTCTCTCTCTCTCTCTCTCTCTCTATATATATATATATATATATATATATATATATATATATATATATATGATAATTTATTTCATTTTGACTACAAAATTGATTTTGTTTCACGAGAGCAGTTTGAGGGGCTCACGATCTTCAGGTCTTGAAATAACATTATGCCTGTTAAGATAAGTTCACAATCACACAAAGTTTTATGAAGGTGACAGAAATTTAAAATAAAAATTGAATATGAATAGAAATAAAATAAAACAAAAACAAAAATACAAATAAGAAGAAAATATATATTTCTGCTCTATATTTTTTTATTGAGCACTCTCATAAACCCGGTTCAACTCCCCTGGATTTATATCCTGTGGATCTATACCATACTCGGATTATATATATATATATATATATATATATATATATATATATATATATATATATATATATATATATATATATATATATATATAGTTCAGATAAATAAAATTATAACATTATTTATATCAGTTCCAAGAATTCAAACACAACGAATATTTGCCGTACAATCGTTTCTAAGACAATTGGGAAAATTTTATTTTGTATTACATTTTAGATTATTCTTTTAAAAGATTTTCAAGTGGTCTTAAATTTTTGTTCAAGAGTATATATATATATATATATATATATATATATATATATATATATATATATATATATATATATATATAATTATTAAAGACAATATATGTACTACCATATATAATCAGATCCTTTTACTTTGTAGTCTCCCTTGAAGATTCAGCTCAATGTTTGTCAGTTATTGATAACAGAGCAAAATATAGGACAGTTTTTTTTTTATTATTATATTCCAATAACCATGGTTTGTTTTATTACTTTTATTTTTTTCACACTTCCAAATATTTAAAATTTCTGTGAGATATATTTAACGGTCCGTTTCATTTGTCTTGTGCCAAACAACATTTGTATGTCAATATCGTCTCTGCAACACTACAAAATCATCAGAAAAAGTTCACAAATAATAAGAGTTCTTGGATTAGATTGTCGTAAAGTGTTTCTTTATTTGTTTGTCTGTTTTTTTGTTTGTTTTCACCCTAAAATGAAACTGATGTATGATGTGGGTGTTTTTAAGACACTCTAATCCAAGAACTCTTTTATTATTTGTGAACTTTTTCTGATGATTTTGTAGTGTTGCAGAGACGATATTGACATACAAATGTTGTTTGGCACAAGACAAATGAAACGGACCGTTAAATATATCTCACAGAAATTTTAAATATTTGGAAATGTGAAAAAAATAAAAGTATTAAAACAAACCATGGTTATTGGAATATAATAAAAAAAAAACTGTCTTATATATATATATATATATATATATATATATATATATATGCACGCATTGTAACAGAATTCTTCTGTTTGGTTATGACTTTTTATTTTTTCAATGTTTCTAATGATCTTGTTTGTGTCAAAATCAGAAAAGATAATATATATTTCTTATGTATTACGAACGGTTCCGATTCTTCGTCAAATCATCTTCAGGTGACAAATCAAATGAACAAAAAAGCTGGAGAAAAGAAGAGAATTTTCAAAAAGCAGCCGAGAACGCGCACGTGAAGTCGGTTAGACATCAAAAGAACGAACCAGTGCGGATCCAAGAGAGACGTTAACAATTTAAATTCCGGTACGCCAGAATTACCACCACAGAATGAATTGTATTACGTTAAGGATTTTAACGAATTGTTACGAATTGTTGCGTATGAAACGCAATGTTATTAATTATAGGTTGCTGGGTTTTAATAAAGATAGCTTCGAGTATTTTAATTTTTGTTAAATTGGTTTCAAAATTTATTATTTTTGTATGGTAATTAAAATTTGTTTTAAATAAACTGCCCTCACACACCATCTAATTTTATTCCATGTGTAGAAATAACAGTCCACTATCACACGCTTTGTCTTTTTTAGATGTTTACAATAAAGAATGCTGTTTAGTGTTTTTTTAATGGGGTATGTACACACGTTTCTGAGAATGAACTTTATTATCATTTTTAGTAAAATTTCCAACAGATAGAGAATTCCCCTTATAAGTATATTAAAATTTATTTATCAAAATTGAAGGTGTATTAAACTAAGCATACGGATATATCATGTGCGTGTGTAAATACCAATAGTCGTGATTTGTAAAAACATTAATTACAATTAATTTTAGTTATTTTAAATAGTTAATTAAAAAGAAAAAAATCTACTTAATAAATATAAGTTTAAAAATCATATTTAAATATATATATATATATATATATATATATATATATATATATATATATATATATATATATATATATATATATATATATTTCGTAAGATGTCCCGTCGATTTGATTGCAAAACCGATTTTCTTTTTACAAACGAGTCACCGCTTAACAATGTCCGCAGACCACTCGATAATAAGGATTATTGAGTTTGACAGGTAGACGTAAAACACAGAGGGGGGTACATGGACGGCGGCACCGGGGGGGGGGGGTGGGGGGGGAGGGGAGATCAAGCCCCCCCTACTTTTTTACTTGGTCCCCCCCCATTTTACGGTCATCAATAATGAAGTTATATATGCATGTGTTTAACCGCCCCTCCCACTTTTTAGGAGAGCCCCCCCCCACTTTTATAACTGTCCCGCCGGTCCTGGGGTAGTAACGATGGTTGTAACTGGCCAGAAATGGACTATTTAAGAGAGCAGTTCAACAAAAATTTGTTTACATTGGATTTGAAAACGACAATGCTATAGTCAACTGGGGAGCAGCTCCGTAGTACTGTGTTCCACAGACGGGCAGTTTAAATTACATATATTTTCATTGAATTATCTTTTCAAATATGTAAATGTTTTCTTACAAAAAATTAAGAAAAAAGACAAAAGGAGCCGAACAAAAGTGAAAGTAAAAAGACCCTCCGGGTAACCTCGGCTAGGGACAACTCGTTAATTTATTGAATAAATGCAGAAAATAATATTAAAAATGGAACATTTTATGATTCTTTGTGATTAAAAAAATGAACACTTATGTTTGTTTATAAACAATGATGTTTTAGTGGGGGGGGGGCACCATATCATAGATTAGGCAATGAGCCCCACGCACCGGCACTACCTTCCTCCCAAGTCTTAACTTCACATTCACAGCAAGAACTCGTTTTCCTACCACTACTGTAAATAAGTTTCCTTTCTTCCTCTGTACCTTAAACTAAACATAATTTCGACGAACAGAGATTTTTCCAATAACTTTCACATCTGTAGTACATAGTACTACATGATTGCTTTCCCGCAGACAGCAACATGGTCGTCTTCAAATCCAATGTCAACAAATACTCCATGCATACTCAAATTTTGTCCATTTCATCCATCTTTTTCAATCCTCTCATAGTATTGTACATCATCCAACTGGCAATGCTGATGATACCACTCTCTATCCTGGTGTTGCTTCTCATCTATCTCCCTCGAATCAGTAGAATAATGCAGCTAATCTATAAGTAGGGGTGGGACGTAATAGGTGAAAATTTCAGATTCATGCGAGTAGTATTTTTTGTGTTCATTTATACATAAATAACACTAAACAATCAAACATTTTGAAAATTTTGCAAAATTCAGAAGGTGCAGCCCACTAGTTTTTGGCTATTTTACATTCATGAAAACCCTTTCACAGCTTGAAAATGGTCCTAAATTAAAGTACTATATCAGATTTAACCATCTATATCCATTCATAGCTTTTGATGATGTTTTAGGACCTGCAATGTCGCATGAAACCACTTTTTCACCGAAAAATGATGGATTTTGAGTACCGTGGAGTCCTAACGGCTATTTTTGGTCTGCACCTTCTGAATTTTGCAAAATTTTCAAAATGTTTGATTGTTTAGTGTTATTTATGTATAAATGAACACAAAAAATACTACTCGCATGAATCTGAAATTTTCACCCATTACGTCCCATCCCTACTATAAGCTGACCTGGGTTCGGTTGTGAATTGTGGTACGAAATGTCTTGTTTCGTTTTATACTGTTAAGGTTCAACTCGTTTCTTTTAATCGTAGACGTACCCATTTTCTTCTTGCATTTCCATAAATATCTCTGCTCTAGAGGAGAAATCGACTCTGAAACTTCTTGGTCTTTCTTTCTCATCAAATCCTTCTCGGAGTTTATAATTAGACCCATTGCTCTTTCGGATTCTCGTAAAGGCGGTTCTCTCTATCGCTTCAAACACGTTCTCACACTTGATGAGGCTATTCTTGATCTCTACAAATCTACAATCAAACCATGTATAGATTACTGTTGTTATTCTTGGGCTGGTGAATCTCTGCCCCATTTGAGGGTTCTTGATAAGACGCAGAAACGTATCTGTAATTTGATTGGCCACACCCTTTCTTCTTCTCTACACCCTCTCTCTCTCACAGACGTGATGTTGTTAGTCTCAGTCTTTTCTATAAATACTATTATGGCATGTGTTCTTCAGAATTGTCTGAATTATTCTCTGCTTCCTTTGTTCCAGCTCATTTGACTCGTTGTTCACGTGGTCTCCATCAATTTGCTATGTTGATACCTTACTGTAATCCAGCTTCCTATTCCAGTAGCTTCTTTATAAGAACTGCAGTTTTGTGTAATTCTTTTCCTGCTGACTGTTTTCTCTTTTCAAGACTAAAGCCAATAGGCATCTTCTGTATTTGCGATAATCATTTTTCGTTCTTGTTAGCTCCTTATATCAAGTGGCTTCATGTCTTGTCTGGAGTGATTTCCATAAAAAAAAACGTATCATCGAGTTGCTGTTGGCCTTGGTAGATAATGACTAATTAGTATATATTAAAATAAACCAACGGCAGTGTGAATGTTCATAGATTAGTGAATGTTCATAGATTTGTGAATGTTCATAGATTAGTACTATTACGTTTTTTAACTACGCAGTTTCGCGATTGTTTTTATTTATCTTTTTCTGGACTCTTCGTGCTTTTCTGGCTGTGGACAACATGCGACAGAGTTTTAGACACATTTTTATACGGACTAAATATTCAAAACGTGTTTGGAATAACAGAAATCCATTCTTTTCGGTTCAATGTTTTGGTTTTATCTGACATATAACACAACCCAGGTTAACCTATATTCGGAGGATAAATATTATTACGTAGTTTTACAAGAACAAGTATTATTAAAATTCGTTAATTCAAACTACGCACTAAAAAAGTTATTTTATCTATTTAGATTTTACTAATGAGGCACCAATTAATAAGGCAAAAATCCACTCGAGGGTAAAGGTTCATGAGAGGAGTGATCATGAATACTACAAGAAAATCTCCACATATCACACATTTAAAACAACAGATGATCCAGAAAGCAGAAATTCTTCCTCCCTTGGTCAGAAACATCGTTCATGGAATGTACGGACTAAAGGACAAAACAGGGGACGCAATAGAAGAAGTTATTTATCAACCTCCCACAGCGGTAAGATGTGACACAAGGTCGGGAAAGTGGGATTTGATAAACCAGCGCCCGAGTAGGTGAGCACTCTAGCCATTAAAAATTTCCTTGGCAGCCCCGTCGGCATTCCCCGGTAGGGGCGCCTCAGGCAGCAAGCAATAAACTTACTCCTCCCCAAAGAGGGGAGGCGAAGCCTGTGAGGGTGGACCTCCTAGAACTGCACAGGATAAACCCATAGAACGGCGTAAATCAAGCCCCGAAGGCCAAGACAATACCAGTCTACGGGGTGCAGTATCCATCGGAACAGATACTACACTTTGATCTTGGCCAAAAGGCAGTAAACCCAAGGTCTGCTTAACCCTGACAGGTACTATTACTCCGACTCAGAATCAACTTTCAAGTAATGGAAACTAAATAGGGAGAATCAAGAATTAGGAAGCTGCCCAAAGTAAACCGAAGGTCCACTTTCTGCTCTTATCAGTACAGATAGCCGTTGGCTTCCATGGAGCTCATTCGCCTTTGACAGCTCTTTTTTTTTCTTTTAGTGTTTGTTTCCACACACACACCTAATCGGACTACCCAAATTCTTGCCAAATGGGGGTGCCAGTTTAGTCGCCGAGAACCCGACAGTTAAATTATGATGAATATTATGAAAGGATTGACAATAATGAATATAATTTGATGACTCATGAGGACGATCATGGAAATTCCGTTTGATGTTAGGCGCACGAAGGAAGAAAGGAAATTTCTTTGCAGTTGTGGTAGGGAGATGAGGTCTTGCTGAGAAAATTTACAAGGAGGAAACAGAGATTGAAGCTCAGTCAAGCACTCTCAATGTAAATAACGATAGAGTGGAGAAAGACTAGCAACGTTTTCTCTGTGAAAAAAAGGCTGTAGAGAAGAGAAGAGAATGATACAACCATTTTCCCAGCAACCTTAGCAACAGATTTGATATATAAGTCTTTTAGATTAGATCTAGAGTAAAGATCTGGAGCCATTCATTTCGATTGGGGCAAAACAACCATCCGCGCGTTGGTGGTGAAAGGAGAGAAGCTTGGTTTTAGAAGTGTTAAAAATAACAAGCTATTTTTATTTCAAGCTTAGCTGTCCCAGTATGCCTAGCTCGATTCTAGAAGGTGTATCCTCCCAGGCATTACTTCCCATTTTTAAAGAGGAGGTTATTCCGGGCGCCTGAAGCGCCCATACTGAAGAATACCGACGGGTTATTTCATGGCTATTTTTGTAGCAAGCCCGTTGGGGGAGCTGGCTTCCCCCACCTTCCGGCCCTGTGCCACATCTTGCTGCAGTGGAGAAATAAGTAAATCACAAAAATTTAGGTGGACGACTTTTGGGATATACATAACTAACAACTAACCTCGCCATAGGACACAGAGAGACATATAGAAATGCATGAGCGCATATAAAATGCTAGTTCAAACTTAAGCGTAACAGACCAAAGAAATGTTATTTAAAATATATAAGCGTGACAGACCAACGAAAATACCATTACAAACGTTAGCACAACAGACAGACCGACAAACAGAGCTTTTTATAGAGACGCTTGCTGTTAAGGACTAGGCGATCCCAAAAGTCTAGCACAAAGGAGCGAGTCTTCGGCGGTGCCATGAAGTCTTAACTTACTAAAAATAGAATCTGCTTAAAATTATCGAGATATGTCAATTTGCAAAGTCATCATGGGGTCAGTTCTTTTTTAAATGTTTAACTGCCCATTTCACACACACCCTTTTACATGTACATTCACTGGATTTTTAGAAACGTAGATTCTTCCAAAGTAGGTATAGAATAATTTCAAATTAATCAGTAGTGATATAGCTTTGAATTAGCATACACGAAACATCTCCCTTCTCCCGGCAGCGAAAATCTATACCGGTAAACGTTTTTCTTCTATTTTCCTTTTTCCATTCAAGGCACATCCTTTTCCAGGTTTTTAGTATGTTCTCATTAGACCAAAATCTAAATGTAGCAATGTCTAGCGGGATTCGTGTTCCGGTGTTCCCCGGAAAAAAACTGAGTAACCCAAGAAATTCCTGCTCTCACCACTGAATCCCATGTAAATATTTTTATTCGTATTTTCTTTTCACTAATTATATCTTTAAAAGGGTTGGAAAGAGAATGTTAACCGCTCAGACCGTATATTAGTCTTCAGTATCCCAAATGAAAGAAAGTAATTTATTATTAAAAATCGGTTTTGTCTCGTATAAGTAATTTATTCATATTAAAAATAAAATGAAAGATACAAATGTATGATAATTATGACTTATTTAATTTCGTATTTATTTTCGTAAGTAAATTTTGTTTGTTAAATTGGGTTCAAATATAAGGAATTATACTTAGACCTTTTGTCTTTTGTGCATTTAACTGTGACGTTGCCATAACTTCGAAAAAAACCTTGCATTCATACTCCTACTCTTCATTGCGGTTATCATTCTCAATTCTCATTTATTTTATTTTTTAAAATTATTATTATTGGGTCATTTAATAAATATAATCTGTTTATTCATTTTTATTTATCTACCTCCCACAAGGTAAGATGTGACACAAGGTCGGGAAAGTGGGATTAGATAAGCCAGCGCTCGAGAGGTGAGCACTCTGGCCATTTAAAAATTGCCTGGGCAGCCCCGTCGGCATTCCCCGGTAGATCCGCCTCAGACAGTAAGCAATCAATAAACTTACTCCTCCCCAAAGAGGAGAGGCAAAGCCTGGGAGGGTGCACCTCCTAGAACTGCACAGGACAGCGTGCAGTGTCCATCGGAACAGATACTACACTTTGATCATGGCTAAAAGGCCACAGAAATCAATTTTCTGTTTTCTCATCTTCAATCACATTGTGTTACATATCATCGAATAAACGGGGGTCGTCATGTAAATGGAGGCGCGTCCGGAAATCGTAACCTAAATGGAGACTCGTCTTGGGATGGTAACTCTTAGACGCATTTAAAACAGGATGCGTCCATCAAATCTGCGTGTTTCACGATGACTGAACTACCGATGTCAAAGACCTCTTATAGAAATGCTTAAAAGGTCATGAAACTTCGAGTGTTATTTGGTGATTAAAAAAATAATTCGTTGTTGTTTTATATTGCAGTCTTTGGCGGTCGTGACATTGCAGATTCTTATTCTTTACGATTCGTTACCGACTCTTATATCTGGAGATAAATCTATGTTCGTGTTGTATATACATATTTTCTTATCACCATTCACTTAGATAACATTCTTCTGCCACCAACTTCTTCTTTCCAAGCCTTTTCTGTCTTAATATATGTCTACCATAGTTATGTTTTCCTCAAAAGTAACCGTTAATATATTTTTTATTCACATAGACTGTTTTGCTATGTAGACCTGATAATATTATGGAGTCCTGGTATAACCAGACACAAATTATCGCTCTCTCCCCTTCATCTCTCTCTCTCTCTCCCACTCTCTCTCTCTCTCTCTCTCTCTCTCTCTATATATATATATATATATATATATATATACATATATATATATATATATATATATATATATATATACATATATATATATATATATATATATATATATATATATATATATATACATACATATATATATATATATATATATATATATACACACATACATGCATATATATACATACATACATATATATATATATACATATATATATATATATATATCAATATATATATATATATATATATATATATATATATATATATAGAGAGAGAGAGAGAGAGAGAGAGAGAGGGGAGAGAGATTTATATATATATATATGTACAGCATAATCTCCTAAACTAATGAACGGATCATTATGGAATATATATTCTAGGAAACGCGTTGAGTAACATTTTTTGTAAATGTTAACATTTAGAGGGTGCATATATCGATCGGTGTTGTTTTATTATTTTTTTTTGTATGAACGGATCATTATGAATTTTGGAATATGTTCCCGGCAACACGGTGAGTAACATGGGCACATTATTTCTTTTGTAAACTTTACTATTTTAGAGTGTGCGCCCACACAAACTATTAGCTTCACCCATAAAAACTTTAAAAATTAGTTAGATACAAAACATGTAATAGAGAAAAGAATTGCTGTACATCAAATTTTGAGTTATATTGAATAATATATATTTTTTAAATATCCGTGCACGCACGTGAGCGTCAATAATACGTATGTGCTTTGGAAAAATCCTAAAATATAAGCTTATCATTATGAATTATGGACTATATATTATAGGCAACAAAGTGAGTAACGTAATTCATTTATAAACATTATTATTTAGGGGGTTCCACTGAAACCGTATTATTTCCCCCAAAAGAAAGAAAAAATATAAGAATTTAAAACTAATGCTATATTTTTTGCTTATACCTGTCCATATATATATATATATATATATATATATATATATATATATATATAATCAAATATGAAACTAAAAGTAAACTTTTATTAGATAGAACCTATAGTGAAATGTTTTAAGCTCAATATACGAGATAGAGCAATTATAAAGATAGATGAAAGAAGAGTGATAAACATGTACGAATGTCCAGATTTATTTCAAACTTCGATTGTTCAATGCAAGGTATATTCTGTAATAAAATTATGTTTATTATTCTTTCCTTAAGCCAAGGCGTTTCAAAGATCGAAATCTCATCAGCAGAGGAATTATATAGATAGATAAGTTGGCAGTGGAAAAACCAAAATTCAACATTTGTAATAATATTAAGAAATGGAGAGTGAAAAAAAGTTCGTGTAAAAAGATATGGGGTTTGTCCTGTTGGTAATTGTCCGTTGATAAGGTGTCCAATGAAAGGAGATTTAGATGGAGAAGAAAAGTTTTTCGTGAAGGCAGCATGGAAAAGCGTTCAAAAGTGAAGTAACTCCAATAGTGAGTTGTTGAGTTCAAATCGTAGGTGGAGCGCACTCAATCGGAATTAATATGAGAAACCGGGCCATTTTAAAAATAATTCCTGGGCCGGAGCTGAATTGTATACAAATGACTTTGGTAGTGAAATATTTAAGCAATTCTAAGAAGAAATCCTTTAGTTAAAAACGAGGCCAAATGAGGGAGGGGGCTGGAAAAAGGAAAAGTGAAGCATAAAGGGTAGAAGGTGGGAGGGTTAGTTGAATGAGCCATGGCTGCTGCTGGAAAGGAAAAGGGAGGGGGAAGGGTTCTAGTGATAAGGTTATTGTTGGTAGGTACTAAATCCGATGCGAGTGGGGATTGTCCATAAGTGAAAATTTAGGTCATTGAGTGTATATATTATTTGAAAAAAGAGGGGGGTCCGTAATTAAAACGGATTTTGAACGAAAGACAAAAATAATTTCGAAAGTTTAAAAGGGTTTCCGTTGGGAAAATTAGGGTTCCAATGAATGGAAATCTGTAGTTTAAATGTTGAATATGTAATAAATCGGACAAAGACTAGTGTTTCATAATTAAATGTTCTAAAGAGTTTAAAGGGGTTCCCAGTTGGTTAAATGTATAATTAAATAAGACAAACCCAAATGTATAATTAAATAAGACAAGCTCAATGTAAAGTTATACATTAAGCTTGTCCCACTCAATTATATTAAAAATTAGGGTTCGGAACAATGTTGGGGATAATGTTAGACTGCTTGTAACAATTGATTTCTATTATAAGTATTATGTGGTAGGGTTGAGTTGAATTATGTAAACTTAAATGTATTGCTAGTGCGTTGAAGTTATAAATAGCTTTATAAGGGGAAGCAGATGGACCAATTATATAATATATGAATAGATGTTTGTAGGTACAAAGTTTTTAGGCTTAATGTTTTTTTATTTAAGTAAACATTGTTAAAAATAACAAAATTATCTGCTTATTTTAACCGTTTTTTATTTTTTCAATTTTTCTAATGACCTTTTTGTGTTGAAATCATAAATTATATGTGCGTTCCATACGTGTCACGAATGTTTTCGATTCTTCGTCGAATCATCATTATGTAAACAAAACAAATGAAGAAAAAAACTAGAGAAAAGCAGAGAATTTCAAAAAGTTGCTGAGTACTGAGGACATTAAGTCAGTTTTAAGACAAAAAGATCATTAGAAAAATTGAAAAAATAAAAAGGTATAAATAAGCGTAGGAATTCTGTTATTTTCAACAATGTTTTCTTTATATATATATATATATATATATATATATATATATATATATATATATATATATATATATATATATATATATATAATGTTAGTTCAGATCAATATAATTCGAACATTGTTCTAAGAATTCAGAAACAACTACTAATCGACGTACGATCGTTTCTATTATTTTCGATGATACGAAAATGTCACTTCGTCAACGCCTTTTATAACATCACATACAGAAGTCTATTGAGAAAAACATCAGATTTCAGGCCCAAAATCCAACACAAGTAAAAGGACTTTCGACGCAGAAGGACAGCGAATTGAATAATCAATCAAAACATTTGAAACATTCAGGGCATTCACCATACACGTTGAATCGACGAAAAGAAATAACATAAGAGAAACAATACATAAGAGAAAATACATCAATAAAAAAATAGAAATATAAACAATGGTAGCATTAATTAAAATTAGGAGCGACTGGAAATTTTTTGTTATAACAACAATGTTAGAATACAATAAAATGAAATAAAATAAAATGAAGTGAACTTAGATAAGTTATATAAGAAAGTAACATTGGGAAATAGAATAATAAAATAATAATGCCTGATAAATAAAAATAAAAATCAATACTCCATGCATGGGCGGATGGTGGCTTTGTAGAGATATAAAATACTGTCAGGTGTGAGAAGTTTTCTAGTAAAATATAGCCTGGTAACACAATCTTACTAATTCAGGAAATACTGGAACGTGGAAGTTTTAAATAGAATTTTATTTAGTCTGTCACGCATAAGTTTGAAATAAAAACAATTTTAGTCTGTCATGCATTAGTTTAAATGGAATTTTCTTTGGTCTGTCAGGCATTACTATAAATTGTTTCGCCTGTGATGTACTAGTTTTAAATAGAATTTTCGTTGGTCTATCAAGCTCAAGTTTCAGAATAGTATTTTCATTGCTAATCAAACAGACTGAATAGACGTATCTCATCAATATATATTTGCTCCATGTTCAAATGCACCAGTGCATTTTTAAAGAAAATGTTTCCGTCCATCTGTCTGTCACGCTTACGTTTGAAATAGTATTTTCATCGCTAATCAAACAGACTGAATAGACGTATCTCCTCAATATATATTTGCTCCATGTTCAAATGCACCAGTGCATTTTTAAAGAAAATGTTTCCGTCCGTCCGTCTGTCTGTCACGCTTACGTTTGAAATAGGATTCTCATCGATAAACGCGCAGATTGAATGGACGTATCTC
>OY744518.1:175442283-175444783 GCA_963556195.1 Sepiola atlantica
TTTCGGTCTCTCTGTACAAAGGTTTGTCATGACAACTTGACATAAGGATGTTCACCCTACAAGTAAACCATGACCAACTATTCAAAATAACATAGTATTCGAAGCCCAAATAAGATCTCTTTGACACGGCTGTACATTGGCTCATATGGTGCAGCTTCTAGTGATGTTACCTCAAGTAACAGAACTTAGCTGGATAGTCCACCAGACCAGATGAATTCTTATCTTGGAATCCGGTAAGACCAAGAGATAAAAAGAAAGATATACTATAACATAGTTTACTGGTCAAATTGGGAGAGAGAAAATTAATGTTCGAAGAGAATCTTGATTGAACACTCGGATATCCATGTATCTCATATAGAAATCAAGCGTTAGGTCCAGAAAAGGGTCCCTTGATTTCTGAGAACTTACTGAAGTAAAATGAAGTAAAATGTAAATATAAGTGAATACCCACTAGACACCATCTGCGAGTTACTTCGGTCTCTCTGTACAAGGGTTTCTCAGGCAAATCTTACATGAGGATACTTCTCCCTACAAGTAAACCCTGACCAAATATTCGAAATAAAATATTATTCGGAGCCCAAATAATGGCTACACACCGGCCCATACGAGAAATGGTAAACCTTCTAGTGATGTTACGACAAGTAATATCACTAAGTTGGATACTCCACCAGACTAGATGAATTCTTATCCTGGAATCCAGCAAAACCAAGCAAAGACCACAAGAGAGATAAACTATAACATCGTGAAATGGTCAATTGGGGATGAGAAAATTATGACTCTTCACTGCTTTACTTACATAAGGTTTGATAAGTAGAGAAGAACCTTAAATAGACACTCGGATATTTATGTATATCACAAAGAAATCAAATGTTAGCCCCAAGAAGGGCCCCCTCGATCTCTGAGAACTTATCAAGGCAAAATGAAAAAAAGTATAAAGTATTATATAAGTAATGAAAAAGTCTATCCATACATAATATATCAACTTTATTTACGACTTGATGGAACAACCAAAAGTAAAGAGTTAAGAAGAAAAGCGTACAAAGGGTGCAGACGAAGAAAGTGTTATTTTGTCTGTATGTGTGTGGACTTGTGTATGAGTGAGTTCGTGAAACTGTGTATAAGCTGTCGCTATGTTTAGTAGTCCATGACTGTGTCTTGCATTGTTTGCTGAGATGCCTGTAGCCAAGCGACCACGGCTAGATTTAAGAGTTTTCTTAGTAGTGTTATGACTGACTCTCTCACTTGCCTCTGTGCTTAGGTTCTCGATTATGTATCCATACCAGCAGGTGCTCGGCTCCGGGGACGACTCTTTTCGATTGATTGAATTCCGATATCGGCAACGAATCAAGATTGAGTATTTTGATAGAATTGACCTATTAGTATGAAGTATTTCAATCAATAAACACCGGATATTTTACAGAGGTCGGTTCTCTCCTGCTTTTGTTATTTTTTTCTGTAACAGGGTTTCTACAATATTTATTTCGTTAAGTATTTCCAGGATAGATTTCGTATATCTGCCATTTTAATTATCATCAGTAATCAATGTTCGCCTACAGATTTATTTCGCTAGTATTTCCTGGATAGATTTTGTATTTTCACATTTACAATCAGTAGTAAAAAGCAATTGAGTAAGAAATTTTTATCATGGCCGCCTGTAGAAAACCATAAGTGATACTATTCTTAGTTAAACCAAGTTTTATTAACAATAATTAGTTTTGTTACATCATACTGCTACAGTCGGTTAATAATTGTTCCATTATTAAAACTAGTTTTTTTAATTGACTCTTCACTTCATTCTTTTCCTTTTTATTTCGATTTTTTTTTCAATTTACTTTACGCAAAAATTGAGTTTGTCTAAATACAATATTTTGCAGAAGCTTACGGTGCATACCCGATTTTAAAAAGAAATTGAATAAAGATTTAAAGACCGGTAAAGGTATCTTCGGAGATCGGGAAACCAGAAGAGTACCCGACTCAAATTCAGCAGCCAACGGTGTTCGGACATGTTTAGTTCCTGATAATAAACTTCATCCGTAATATAACTTCTGGCGAGAGTTTCAGTTTCCTCAAATGTATTAATTTATTTACTAAATTGTAACTACAGATTGTTAGCTATTCTGTACTTGATATATATATATATATATATATATATATATATATATATATATATATATATATATATATATATATATATATATATATATATATAGAAAAGAGGGTAGTGCAGTATTAGTGCAGTTCCAACGAGAGAAAAGTGTATATGTAAAGGAGTAAGGCTACCAACATTTGTAGAATCTTTTTTTCAACATTTATTTATTATTTTGTTGTTTTACCATTTTATAATGTTATATAACGCGTTTCAAGCGGTGTTCCGCTTTCATCAGATATGAAAATCCATTTGAAGAAATGTCTTTCGATTTGAGCAAATGTTTCATTTGAGGAATTTGTTCGCTTGAAACGCGTTATATAACATTATAAAATGGTAAAACAACAAAATAAT
>OY744518.1:175447283-175554783 GCA_963556195.1 Sepiola atlantica
GACGCACCGTTGGACACATCTATCATAACAGAGGTAGGATGTCATTTACGGTCAGGTTTTTGATTATTCATGAGAAATTTGCTTTCCAATTTATCTGTGTCTTTCGAAAAGAAAATCGAGACAAACGAGGTATGTATACCGATTTGTATTTCATGTACATATTGTCTAGGTTTTAAATCAACGGTTTGTGGGGAAGAGGCAAGATCGAACGGCTACAATATATAGTATTTAACTCAACACTCGATTTGAAAGGAAAAACAAAATAGGACAAGGGACGATTTGCGGGTAATACTAGACCGCAAACTGAACTCTCTCTCTCTCAAAATTGAAGTAGTGGAAGGCGGAGATTCAGTTACAAGATGGCAGATGCACAAGCAAGATGGTGATGCTTTTTCAAGCTACATGGAACGAAAACATACACATTAATGATTACATCAAAGATAAGCCACACATGCGCAATATTCGTATGGGAAACATTCTCCAGTATTGGAAATTCAGACATACAAAGATTCGTTCAGCTCAAAAATAGAATAACATTCGGAGCATTAAAATAATTAATGTTTTCGGCACGTATATCAAAGAAAATAAAGATTACTGCTTAAAAGAAAATGTTATCTTCAAGAACAGCACACTAGCGAAATGGAACCAAAAAGAAGAAACGTGCGTAGGGATTACAATAAATAAAATAATAGAAGACACAGAAACAACACATTAAAACTACGTATTAGACACAATGGATCCGCAATTTATAAAAAATATACTGCAATCACAAACACGGAATAGAAACGTTAGTAGAAGAACAAAAAAGTAAATAATAGAAAACTACGAGAGAGAGAGAGAGAGATAAAGATGGTGTATTTGGGTTTTATATTACGCGAGAAATATTTTAACATGCGGAGGTCAATATTTCTGCGCCTCTGATTGGCTGAAAGAAAATATTTATTGGAATCTTGCTCAATCGAGAGTCGATACCTTTAAACAAGATTACTACTGAAAGAAAAGTTCATCTTCGAAGACAGCACACAAGCGAAAGGGAATTTAAAGGAAAGAACAGGCGTAAGGATTACAATAAGAAAAAACTGGTTATAAAAGAAAATATACTGCAATCACCAACAAGAAATAGAAACATTAGTAACAGAAAAGAATAGCAGAGAAAATAAAAGAAAATTATCAGAACAATTTGAAAATACAAAATGAAGAAAATAGCAAGAATGCTTATTGTAAGAAATAACAAAAGAAGCACCCCCCCAAAAAATAAGTAATATAGTAGGTACAGTCACAAGGTAAATCATTCATGGCAAAATACTTATGGTATTGGTACAGTTTGTGACCCATGATAAAACCGACGGCATCTTTCGGCTGTTTACGTTAACAGCCGGAAGATGCCGAATGTAAACGACCCAGGGTCAAAATCAAAACGAGGCGACGCTATCAAACAGGAAAAAATAATGAAACATTTAAAGCAGGAAAAATACACTCATCTTATGTAAAATTTTATGAAAAATATTTTTTTTAAATATAATGAAACAACTTTGTTTTGATGTTAACATTTTTTTTTTTTTTTACTTGTACAGCGTTTGAACCAGCTCGACTAGGTTAGGGTTAGTTTAGGGTTAAGGTGAGAGAAAAAAACAGTTTCTTCTTACCTTTTTAGGGTTTGGGGTTTGGGTGGAACACAACAGTTTCTTAGATTATTTTAGAGTTAGGGTTTCCGAGAAATTTTTTTTTCGTTTTCAAAAATTTTGCAGATTTTCTGTTGGCAATAGCACAGACGAGTTTTACGATGTACTCACTTCACAATTGAAAATTGTCGCCTGCTGTCTCGCAATCTGATTAGCTAAGCGCTTCGTCAGGTCCCGGCTGTTTACGTAAACAGCCAGAAGATGCCGACGAAAAGTCGGTTTTAGTATGGGTCACAAACTGTACCAGTACCATACTTATAAACACAAGAAGCTATAATAAAGGAGAACGAGAAAAACGGAGATTTCAAACACATCTACAACAGAAAAAAATGTATCTATATTCAACTTCACAAGAAATATGGAAACATACATAAATTACAGTATCTTAACATATATAAAAAAAAAAGCGGAACAATCTTTTCAACTGAATATCAAGAGATAATAATTTTTTTTTAATTTCCAGTGCTGGTACAGTTTGTGAACCGTGGTTAAAACCGACTTTTCGTTCGGTATCTTTCGGCTGTTTATGTTAACAGCCGGAAAATGCCGAAGCGCTTATTTTATCAGAATACGAGTAAAGCAGACGACAATTTTCATTTTAAATTGGCTAAATCGTAAAATTCATTCAATAAAGACGATTGATTAAAGTGATAATGAATTTCAGCGTTTCAGCGATCTTCGAGACAGTTATCTGCTCGAATTTATGTCGAGACAAATTTTTTTAACAATCCCCCTTGTCTCCATATTACCGCAAATAGCGCAACTATACCCTGTCGAACAACTTCCTTCTTCTTCTTCTTCTTCTTCTTCTTCTTCTTCTTCTTCTTCTTCTTCTTCTTCTTCTTCTTCTTCTTCTGCACTAACTCTAAAAGAAAATCTGCAAAATTTTGGAAAATGACTTTACAAAATGCAAAATACGAACTTTTTTTCACTCTAATCCTAATCTCACCCTAAACTAACCCTAACATAACCCTAACCTAGTCGATCTGGTTCAAAAGCTGTACTAGTACCTAAAAAAACAATTTATCAAAAAGAAATTTAAACAAGTTTTAACTTTCTTGTAAAAAAAATAATAACAGTTATTTCATTATATTTTCTTCGTCAAAAATAAATATTTTTCATAAAATTTAACATACGGTGAGTGTTTTTTTTTCTTTTTTGCTTTAAACGTTGTTTCGTTATTTTTCATCTTGGGACACCGCTTCGTTTTGCTTTTGACGCCGGTTCATTTTCATTCGGCTTTTTCCGATGGTTAACGTTAATCTGCATCGCCAACAGTTGGTGTTATCACGATTCATAAACTGTACCAGTACCCACTTTTCCGAGCACCGCACGATGAGAGTCTTCGCAAAGTGCGCACCGAAGTCAATAGAATTTTCATTAGATGAATGGGACGTAAGAGGATTCGACAAAAAACAGTTAACGCAAATTTAGACATTCATGAATCATGATGAATAAACAGCGAAAGACGTGTGTAGTTACCCCTCTAGTTACCATTACTCCCAGGTCCACTCTGACCGGAGAAGTGGTAGTACCTGTCAGGATACCATCTATGGGGCAAATAGAATTTGTCCTAAGCATTACACTAAACTTCTTCGGATACCCTTGAGCAAGGTATTCGACTCTACCCACCAATTAACCCGAAATACATCGTTTCCACCCCTTTTGCTTTTTTTGTCTACCCTATTTCCAAACCCTATCAAATTCTTAACCCTCCTCAAAGGTCTGAGTATAGCATTGTTATGGTGTAAGTTTATCTACCTATTACGGGAATAAATGGGTTTACCCAGATACAATAAATACAGTTACAACCAAGTGTTGTGGCAGTTATTTATGGTAGTTATGGCCACAGAATCGGACGTATACTTACTGTAACATACTTTTGTTAATTATACGACTGCGTTTGTCTTGATTATTACAGACCATTCAAGGCCACAGAAGACATAACATTGCATTTAGTGTTGATACCTCAGTTTGGATAATTAGCGGTCACCCCTTAGTTACCACTACTCGGACGTTCACTCTGGCTCGGAGGAGTGGTAACACCTGTCATAATCTCATCTATGGGTTAAATAGAACTATCGTTTACAGACTTTTTGTTTGAGGAAGTCTAAAACATGAAATAACATTCTAGCTAAAATGGAATCGTTAGTATATGGAAGTAGTGGATAATACTAATGACACAGACACATTTCTAAAGCACAACGATATTTCGGTCGTCACGTTTGGCTTTAGAGATATATCTTTTTACTTGTCTGTTTACATACTTATCCTCTAATTCCAGACTATTTTATTTATAAAATATACTCATACAAGCCACATTAACTTACAAACTAATCATGTACAAAACATATATACGGTTTCGGCATGAAATTATCCAAAGACGGTTGATATGCCGTAAAATACCAAAACCAACCAACCTATTAATTGCATAGATGGTTTTCATAGTCATCGTTTTAATTCACATTAAACATTTTATTCAGTCGCAGAAGTTGTAATATTTGAACTTTATTAAAACAACTTGTCTATTTTTAATATTAGGATAAAATACACAATCTAAATGAATAAACGCGAAAGTTTTTTCCATCTATCCGAACTATATTAAAATCAAAACCGGTTAGGCTTATTTAATTCTAATGATATAAGAAGATATTGAAATACCCTATATATAGGCATCTCCAACTCACTCAAACAAATCTCAATTTGGCTCATTTGCATATTTATTTATTTTTAAGTTATTAATAAATTAATCTTCTGTAATATACCTTTCTACTTTGTATTGTCAAATGTTCTTCTACATACGCAATCGTTTTATCGATATTTTTCTCTCTCTCACTCCCGTCTCTCTCTCTCTCTCTCTCTCTTTCTCTCTCTCTTTCTCTCTTTCTTTCTCTCTCTCTCTCTCTCTGAGCAACAGCACTCCCAGCGTCAATCGAAGATTCTCTCTAAGATGCGAAATTTTTTTGCTTATATGGAAACTGAACCGAAACTGAACTAGGGTTTGACAGAGATGGATGCTAGTTAATACTCTAGTCTTTTTACCGCCCCCCTCATATATCTCATTAATTAGTGTTCATTTTCAAGGGAGGTGATGCACTTCCAGCTTTAGTAAAGTGTCAAATATCGCTAAGATGTCGAGAACTGATACTACACTTTGATCTTAGCAAAAAGGCAAAGGAACCATAAAAAATATTTTTTGTGATTAGGCATTTTTAAATTAAAAAACAAAAAACATTGATTTAATCGAAATATTTTTTAATTGGCGGTGTAGTATAGTATCGGTTCTGTTGTCATAAGACTGCCCTCCCAGGGATTACCTCCTCCGTTTGTAAGCGTGTGTAGGGGGGAATCCTCCAAGAATGAAAAAAAAAACTCGATTTAGTCAGATATCTTTTAAGATAGTCTTTTTACCGCCCGCCCCCTCATAAATCTCATTCATTAACGTTTCTTGAAACTTATTCGATTGCGTCCCCTCAAATTCTCGTTAGTCAACGCGTTCATCTTATTTTTTTTCTCTCATTTGGGGTAGCTCCTTCCCTTTCCTCTGTTATTTACCTGTCTCTTCCTCAAACACTGTCAATTCAGCAAATTCAATTTTCGATGCGCCCCAATCGTTAACAACCAAGCATTTCCTTATAAAACCACTTTTCTTTCTAAATTTCGGCTAGCTCATAATTCGACAATCAATTTTCATTTATCATCGATCACGAAACCAGATGGCCATCTTTCTATTTTAATTCTATCTTTTCAGATAAAAGTTTCGTCTGCGCTCACAACTTAGCAACCTAGAGTATGTTAGATCGATAAATCTGAATTTTGGAGGCAATTTATTTATCTACTATTGCTGGCTGATCTAACCATAAATGACTTTTCCGAAGAATGTAATATTTCATTCTCGGAGTTTTGCTAGTTAATCGACATCTGGTTTTAATTATCATATTAACACGGCGATTGTCGAGTGGGGTCGACTTATCTATCAGAGTGACAAGGCGAGATAAGAATTTAAAATAAGTAATCAGCATTTGCCTGGGTTTAATGCAATTTTGGCTGGCTATTTTGCCAAAGCCCTCACAATTCCTCATTTACATTTTAAATATTAATTTCTATTATGCAATATCAATTATTATTTTCTCATATTACGGTAGTATGCGATTCATCACAGTGCCATCTATATAATAAAGTAAAGCCGATCTGATTATCGATTTTTGATCATCGATGCCTTCCTTCCTACAAAGTAAATATATCATCCTGAATAGCCAGTTATTATTGTAAATCGTGGCACAATGTTCTTCAGAACACTAAAATGTAATTCGATTGAATTTTTTTCAGAGAATACTTTATCCGACTAAGAATATCAGAGTTACTTAATTTATTGGCAGTTATAAAGATAACGTTAATCGTAATACTTATTTATATGTGTGCTTGTGTGTGTGTGTTTTAAGTACTTGTTTAAAAAAGCAAGTATAAAAACGTTATCCGTAAAGGTGTGCATGTGTGTTATTAGTTTTCTTGTTGTAAGACGTCAAATAAAAGTGTTAAATATTTGTTAATGCAATCATTATTATTTATTTTTTATAAATATAATATAATAATTTAATTTATCTAGACGCCGTTATATACATGTCGCCTCAAAACCTTCATCTATCAAATACAATAACACTACCGTAAACGGTAGGTAGGTAGAGATAGTACTATATATACTAAAGACTGTGTAATAGAAAAAACTTAACAAATTTTCCTGCAAAGATTTTAATTCCTGCCATTTAAACATTTCGGGTATTGAAATTCTATTATTGTATTTGCTCAGATTGAATATGTTTCTATGTATTCGAATGAATGAAATCGTCTTTTTTAATTGCAGTGGGATCTTGTATGTTCAAAATCTGGAATGGGAGAAATAACGCAATCCCTGTTTATTGCTGGTCAAGGCATTGGAGCCCTCATCTTCCCGTCATTCGCTGACCACTTTGGACGAAAACCTATTCATATCTTCAGTAATTTCATTATGATCATCTCGGCAGGAATCTCTGCAATGGCACCAAGTTATTGGATATTTGCTCCGACCAGACTTTTGTGTGGAATCTGCCAACAGGTGCCTTTCTTTTGATTTTTTTTCTTGTCGCCTAGGACGCTAATTAAGAAAAACGGGTTTATTTGATCTAAGCGTTTAGCGATTAAAATGTTATTTCAAACCTGAATCATGACAATGTGACAGACCGACGAAATACTATTACATACTTAAGCATAATACACCGACCAATCGACCAACCAACACAATTTTACTTTTGCCCAGTCCTCGCTTCTTATAGATGGCAGTTTCCGTTTATCCTCGTCCATAGTTTCCTCAATGCGTTCAATTTATTTGACTTCTTTTCCTGTGTGTTCTGTCACCATTCATTCCGTCCGGCGATGGTGGCAGAAATACCAGTCGAGATTCCAATCTTGACACTCAGACCGGCAGAAACTTGGCTCTTTCTGGTCGCTTTTTATCTGTCGGGCTGAGGTTTCGTCCTGGGTAGTCCTAGGAGATCAACCCTCACAGACATTGCCTTCCATTTTGGGGGTGGAGGTAGTTTATTGCTATGCCTGAGGCGCCCTGACCGGGGAATGCTGATGGGGTTACCCAGACAATTTTTACGAGGCAAGAGTACCCCTTCTTTAGGGGCGCTGGCTTGATTCTCCCCACCTTCCGACCTTGTGTCACATCTTCTTGCGATGGGAAGGAAGTAAATCGCGTCATGTTTTTTATCAGCTATTCCAACAGTTTTAATATTTAGATACTTTCTCACTTTTACCTGCGTATTTTCGCTAGGGGGCGGGGGCGTCTCCTGGCATGTTGTCACTTTACTTACATTTCGGCTTATTTCAATTAGTTTTAGTCTACAGAACCATTACCGCTACAGCATATGCATCACTTAGGCTTCGAGTCTGTTTCGTCGTGTGAAATTCAGAAAATGTGTTCCAAGAGCTCACTGTGCAATTCAAGCAATCTTGCTGTGTGCGATTGCTTTTATGATAGCATTTAATCGCAAGTTTATTATTATTATTATTATTATTATTATTATTATTAATAGATTATTATTATTATTATTATTATTATTATTATTATTATTATTATTATTATTATTATTATTATTATTATTATTATTATCATCTCAAGGAATTCTTCATTCTCATAAGGGATGCAAGATTCATTTTTTACAGATATTTTTGGGACAGAAAAATTTTCGATAGCTCTGTAGCTATTTATGTTCTGCTTTTAATTAACATAATTCCTGTCCAGTTCGTGAGTTCAAGCACACTTGCATATACTGCATAGATGTCGCATGTCTATGTGTGTGGATATTCCACTCTGAGTAATCTGATAATACTGAGAAAGGTCATTGAAGAATATCGGCATCAAGAATTCAAGCTTTTGTTGTTGCTTTATTTTGTTGTTTATGCTGATAAATTGTAACGATACACCCGGTGTTACCCGGGAATGAATGAATGCGAACTACTGGGTACTCTTGTTCCCAGCATTGAAACTAATATTACACTTCTTATCCTTATATTTTTAATTTTGAAAATAAAGCACTATGATGTTGTTGAGGTTTACGAATATCCAGTGTGAACAGAGACCCCCACAATATTATGGTAAATAAGCCTTATCAATATATATATGATAAAGAATAGAAAAAGTGTTTAATTTCCATATATATATATATATATATATATATATATATATATATATATATATATATATATATATATTCAAAAATTGTCTTCCCAATGACAAAGTTTGATCATAGCTACATGACACGTTTGTGTAGGTTTTCGGCGACTCGGTGTTTTGACGAGGTAGCGGGTGTTATTGGAATTTCGAGTGATTTCGTAATGTCCGTGGTATCGATTTTTAGAGGGGTTATCAGACATGGCTAGTCGCATGAGAACTTATCCCCGACTTCAAACGTTCGAGGAGCAGCGTTACATTCGTCACACCTTTTTATTTCGGCGCGTTTTACTTCGGATCTCTTTTTAGCCTTTCTCCGGGTGACCACAATTAATGGAACGACTCCAGGTCATCTCTCTTTCACCTTTTTGGTCTTCTCTGAGACGCTCGGTGTCTCTACCACTCCAGGGTGGGGTTCGACTTTCGTTCCGGCCAAGTCGTTGCCGAGTACCATTGCGTAGCCTCTCATGGGCAGATTATTGACCACTTCGATTTCGACGATGCCTTGTACAATCTCGAAATCGAGGGTCACTCTATGGAAGGGGATGCTGACACAACCATTCCCGACCCCTCGTATCACTACGACCTCGCCCGTAGCCGTATTCGCCAAACGCGGCATATATTTCTGTAATATTACGAACTGGGTCGTTCCAGTGTCTCGTAATATCTTGACACTCATCCTCCTCGTGGGGTCATCCACGGGATGTATTACCCCATTTGACATAAAGGGTGTATAGTCTTATTTTGATCTCCTCGGAGCATTCTCTCGCGATAAACCCATGCGGTTTACCAGGGGATGCGCCTCTGATCTCGGTGTCCACTTCTTCTTGTCAAATAACTCGCCGCTGTGTCCTACTTTCCCATAGTAGTGAAACATCCTCCATCTCTCCACCTGTTGACTGTTCGGAAAATGGGGTTTGTTTCTTGGGCTGCCCGGTCGGTCATTGTTCTCGGTTTGAGTCGACCTCATGCTCGGACCAGCGCTAGCCGCCATTCTGTGCTCAGCGCAACTTTTGTCAACAAACGAGTCGTTCGGCCTTTTCTTGTCCCGCTCATGCGTTAACGCATATTCATCCGCGAACGTAGCCATGTCATACACTGTATCCACTTGTCTCTCATTCAATTAAACTTCGAGATCATCATGGACACACCACTTGAATTCCTCCATCAGCATTAGCTGCCTTAGCCTATCGTGGTCTGCCCCTACGCTCTTGGCTGTGTACCACCTGTCGAAATACGTGTCTTTCTGACGAAAACATTCGACGTATGTCTGTCTGTCCTCCTTCCTACATCCCCTAAACTTCTGCTCATATGCCTCTGGTACAACTCATAGCTCCTTTAAATTGCGGACTTTAAAATGTTATAGTCGGCAAATTTCCACCGCTGATAGACACGCTTATATCTCCTGGGCCTTACCCTTTATCACTGTTTTTAGCAGTAAAGTCCATTTCTCGAGTGACCAGTCCCGGCTCTAGGCGATCTTCTCAAAGTGGTGAAAGTACTTGGCTACATCGACCTCGTTAAATGCTGGCACGAGTCTGACCTGCTTAGCAAGGTCGAACTCGTATCGTCTTTCATCGCGCAGGGTTTTCTTATCCTCTAGTTCTCGAAGCCTGATCCCCTGTTCTATTCTAGCCTTTTCTATTTTTACCCTAGCTTTTTCCATTTCTATCCTAGCTTTTTCGATTTCTACCTTAGCCTTTTCCATTTATATTTTTTCACGTGAGTTCGCCCCAATTTTAGCCATTTATATTTTTTAGCCTTCTCAAGCTCCATTTGGGTATGTGAAAGTCCTGGCGAGTATGGCGCAAGGTCTTCCAACACATTCTCTTATTAACTGGGGTTTCCTCATACACCGTTTGGTTACTAACCCCAACGTTGTTCCTATCTCGATCATATTATCTTTCCATAACCTATTAGGTCCCTCGAATGTGGAAGAATTTAAAAATACTTCTACGACAGACATCTTGGTTTTACGTTTCCTGTAGTCTCGCACCCACCCTGTCTCTCTATGGAGTCTTAATATAACTGGAGAAAATATTACCGGACGATGCCCCCAAATCTTGTCACGCACAGTCTTCGTCGGTACCACGACGGTAAGCACGTGACAATGATGAATAAAAAAAAAGGTAAATATGTCCAGAAGTGGCTCGTAGGTCCCTAAGGCCCGATATTAATAACAGTATACGGGTGGTCTCCAGTTCAAGACATCGCATAGAAATAAGGAATAATAACAAACAGGCAAGAGACAACTCGAGCACCAAGTTAAATTCAAAACAAATATTTATTTATATGAACATAAGTAAAAGAGGCAAGCATACATGAAACAAAACAACAAAAAGAACAAAGTAATATTTATGGGGAAAGGGATCATATTTAAAGTTATCTAGCAACGAGCAAAATCTATGAAAAAAATCATGTCCAGACAATTCAAGAAAGAAAGGTAGTTATCACATCTAAACAGGGATTAATGGCACAAGACCCCCCCCCCCACGGGAATTGAAAATTTCAACAGTCCAGGAATTAAACTTTGCTCTCCCCAAGAGAGTGGGAAAGTTCAATTTAAAAAAATAATTTTTGGATGTAAAAGTCAAAGGCAGGTAACAAAGTATAAGTTCAACAGAAATCAGGTACATTGGTGGGATTTGAAGTATCGATCGGCGCTACATAATCCTTCCATAGGATATTAATCACAATTTCTTGGCGATAATGTAAAATGGCTTGTCAACGACAGGTTTGATGGAGTCGTCTCAAAAGCCTTTTTAGAATTAACTTTCGGCTTGTATCAAGAGAGAAGAAATCTCAGGGCCACTCGCCGGGTCATGAAGTCAGATCCTTGTCTGTTTCTTCTTTTCTTTCTTTTTCTTTTTTTTTTCATCAGTCGCAGTTGAACGCTTTTCGTTTACTGACTGTTTCTTCTTTTTATTCTTCTTCCTTTGTATTCCCTCGCGGCGAGGGTTGTCGGAGGTGTCTCCCACTGACACTGATTAAAATACCACCGTTTCATAATCAGTTTTAATCGAAATTTTAATCGTACATATTTTTAATTTCCTTCCAACATTTAAAATATACTTCACTTTAAAAAGGGGGTAATCTTTTTTCCCAACTACAGTGTAACCCGAATATAAGAGCACCGAATATAAGAGAACCCCGAATATAAGAAACATTGTCTCTGGTCCCAAATTACAGCCTGTGTTAATGTCTATAAATTAGACCCGGATATAAGAGACCAGGATATAAGAGAAACCCGGCTATAAGATATTTCTTCTCCGGTCCCGTCCTCCTCAATATAAGAGAGTTCGTTTTGAGTGACAGTGTGATGTCGTAAATCAGTCAAAAGACGTTGCTAAATTTTATCACCTCATTGGTGAGTCTTTCTATGACCTTCACTATAGCCATATCCATTAAATATTCGTAAAAAAGGTTTCTTTTGTTGTTGTTGTTGTTGTTGTTGTTGTTGTTAGAAGGCGAACCCGGATATAAGAGACTTATTCTCCGGTCCCGACAGCTCTCTTATATCCGGGTTTAACAAAGAGATTTGTGTGCAATCAAAAATGACTGCCTTTTTTTAAGAAAAAGTAATTTTTGAGTGAATTATTTGTGAAAACTGATTGAAAAGTATTTTTTATGTCTATAACTATTAAATAAACTAGTCTTCTGTGCGTAGAAAGCGTTATATGTGGTGTTTCCATACTTACATAAACAAAATAGACCCTACCCGGATATAAGAGGAACCCGGATATAAGAGACTTATTCTCCGGTCTCGACAGCTCTCTTATATCCGGGTTACACTGTATTAGGAACAAAAGAAAAAATGCTAAGTTGTAAATAAACTTTTTTGTAAATTTTGTCTCATTCTACACATTATAATCTTCGCACTGTAAGATATCCCACATTTTTCGTTTTATAATTATTTCGGTCAACTAAATTTTAATCGAAATTTTAAGCGCAAAAATTTTTAATGTCCTTTTTACATTTAAAATAAACTTTGCATTAAAAAGAGGGGTTCATTTCTTATTTTTATCACCTCTTCCTCCCTCCGTTTTTACGAATACCATCTTATCAAATCAGTAATCCTTATGCCCGAGTCGTATTTGGGCCTTGATAAGTAGTTACTCATTCGTACAGAAAGATATATCCGTTCAAATTACTACTAGACCATTATCATCACACTCGTCATCAGACGAGAGTAGAGTCAAATAAGAGATTGCGGCCAACTTGCCCTTGACTAAGACTGCTATACAACAATGATAATTCCACCGTTAACTTGTTGATTGGCTAACCTCAATAATCTTTAACTTTATTTTTATTTTTCAGGCTTGTCTTATTTCCGGAACATCTCTCGCCTGTGAAATGTTCCCAGCTAAACGAAGGACATTAATGTCTGGACTCATTGCCGTAAACTGGGGAATTGGCGTTACTTCACTCGGAATTTTTGGCTACTTGCTAAAGGATTATAGTTGGAGGGTACTCGCCGCTGTGTGTGCTTCCACGGCGTCTATATGCGTTTTTGAGATGTGGTAAGTAAAATAAAAAAAACTGTTTCAGCCTAAAAAGACCTGGTTACTCGTTCTCAAACTTTATCAAAGTTTTCGTTCTTTTGAAAATCCAACTGTACTTAAATTAAATCAAAGTTGTTGATGTTTTTAATTTTTAAATCTATACAGGGTGTTTGGGAAGTTGATACTATAACTTCGGGATTATGTTCTATATGTGTAAAAGAGCCTTTTGTAATAGTGCTCCATTCTAGTCTCATTTCCATTGTGGTCCATTTAAGTGTAGTATCTGTTCTGATGGATACTGCACCCTGTCCTGTGCAGTTCTAGGAGGTCCACCCTCCCAGGCTTCGCCTCCCCTCTTTGGGGAGGAGTAAGTTTATTGCTTACTGCTTGGGGCGCCCCTACCGGGGAATGCCGACGGGGCTGCCCAGGCAATTTTTAAATGGCCAGAGTGCTCACCTCTCGAGCGCTGGCTTTTAACCCCACTTACTCGACCCAAGCTGTGGTCACATCTTACTGGTGGGAGTAAGATAAAACTGGCCTTGTGCCTAACTCCTGCAGAGGAGTAAATAAACATATTTGTTGACTTTGTATTTATTATGTTGTATCCTTTTCTGGGAAATACGAAGGGTCAACATCTGTGAGATGTTGACCATCCCCCAATGTTGGCTATCTGCCGATCATCATGCTCAGATCATTCTTCTGAACCCCACAGCTTCTATATTTGTTTTGTGTCATCTTTTCATGGTTTAATTGGTGTATGTGGCAACACCAGGCTCAGGCTTATTTTACCTGTGATCCTGTCACATAAATAGTGTTTATCTACCCCATATTTAGAAATAACAGTGCACTATCACACACATTGTACATGTTAAACGTTTACAATACAGAATAAAAACACCTAAACCTTTCTCAACCAAATGAACTTTTATTTTACTAAGGAGTCCCCACTTATCAAGGATACTTGATAAGGATTAATGAGTGTGTCAGATGGACCATGAGACAACACCGTGATAATTGGTAACAAGAATTTGTTTACATTGGACTTGAAAACAACTATGTTGTAGTCAGCAGGAAAGCAGCTCCGCGATATTGTGTTCCACCGACGAAGTGTTCTAGGAAAGAAACTGCCTGTTTAGCTTTAGATACACCGAGGGAGAAATGGAAATTATTGACAGTGATTGTAGCTAAATGTGGACTCTAAAGACGTCTGAATTTTCATTTTTTTTCAGACTTTTATGTACAGCATAGCTGATTCTTTGTCGTTTATTTCGGGGGTGGGGAATTGACTTTGCCTATTACAGAAGTTCGACTAGAAGATGGCTACGTTTGAAAAGATGACCTTGAAGAAGGTCAGAGGTTACATAGGCTGAAACCGAGAAGAGTAATTGGAATAATCCAGATAATACTAATCTTTTCTCTTTGTTCCTTTGTGACACAGGTACATCAAAGAATCCTTTCGTTGGCTTTTTGCCCAAGGAAGATTGGAAGAAGGCAAGAAAATCATCGAGTTTGCAGCAAAGCAAAACAACGTAGACTTTGACGCCATCTGGCGGAAGAACGTGGAATGTCTCGAAGAACTGACAGATGGGGATAAAATTGACATGGATAAGCAGGTCTACACAGAACTGTCAAAGATGAGCGTGAATAACACGAGCAAAATGTCGAATCCGGGATCTGAAGAATGCTATAAGCAAAGCAAGGGTTCATCGGTGCCAGTTGTAATGGTTCTGCGCGACGCCGGCACCAGAAAGATATCCTTCATCAATATCTTTAATTGGTAAGTATTTAGTGGTTTTTTCTCCCCAAAGTTTGAAGAAATATTATTAAAGTGTATTTACATAAAGGGGTTTCCTAACAAGGTCTACAAGAAACTACAGATAAAAGTTGGGTGCTAGAACGGTAGATTCTTGCACTTTATTGTTAACAAGCAGGGCTACCCAGCGTTGCCCGGGACAAAAGTGTAACATATTTGTATTGAAACTTCTATCTCTTCTCTATTTTTCTCCCCCCCCCCCCTTCCCCGGTTTCACCCTCCCCATCCCTTTTCCCACCTCCTTCTTTCTTTTCCGCCCAACCCATTCCCCTCTCTCTCTCCCTCTCTCTGGGCACACACACGCGCGCATACAACCCCCCCTTATATAGGTTCCTCGAGGAAAGAGTCTGCATAAGGGAAGTAATTCATTGAAAAAATCATAGTTACCTCCCTTTAGTTAGTGGCTGGAAAACAGAGCCCCGTCTGACGAAATCTGTGCTAGTTTAACGTTAAAGAATGGATAATTATTGCTAAATTTTAGATATTACTTTCCAGGGCAACGCTGATAAAGAATATACCAACTTTGTGGGTCTTTGTTTTGTAGATTTTTTAGTTTTAGCTGAACACACACACGCAAACACACATACATCTGCCCTTTATACAATAGATTACCTCTCAAGACAATTTATTGTAAGCACGTTTTCTCGATCAGTAAAGTTTTTGCGTAAAGTGTGAAAATCACTGCTGTTCCACCATTCAAACTTTTCGAGCTTTTTATTATGAAAAGTAAACCTTCATTTGCTATCGTTTTTTTTAGCAATTAAAATAGCATGTTACCAATAAGCACGTTACTAAAAAAAAATGTTTAATATTTATTTTCATTTTCGCTAATATACTTCTAAAGTGGACACTGACTTTATTGCCAGTGTAACTGAGATTCATAATTTCTATGTTAAGGCGGCGGAAACAATGTTAGATATTAAGCGGATAGATCCACTAGTATATAATTTAGTTGAGAATAACAGTAAATGGAAAACCACTAAGAGGGTAGCCGAGGTCAACTTGATGATCCCAAGTTGAAGGTCGCTTAGGCGGTGGGAATGTACTAGTAACGAGTATGATATCACATGACAGAAAGAGAGGGTGATGGAAAAGTACGTCCGTTGGGAAGTACACATTAAAGTCAGGCGTGAAAATGACATGGACTGACAAGAATAATTAATTAGTGATTTCAGTCTCTCTCTGCACATCTCTCTCCCTTTCTCTCTCTCTCTTTTTCTCTATCTATCTATCTATCTATCTATCTATCTATCTATCTATCTATCTATCTATCTATCTATCTATCTATCTATCTATCTATCTATCTATCGACACTGGTCAGTAATTTGTAACGAGAATTACATTGAATAAACGATTACTGTCTTCCAGCTTTATGCTTTCCTTGATGAATCTATATAAGGAAAAGTTGTATGTGTATGTGTATGTGTATGTGTATGTGTATGTGTATGTCCAGAGAGAGGAATCGGTTGGGCGGAGGAGAAAGGGAGAGAGGAAGGGGGTAAAAGGGGGGAGGGTGAAAGAGAGAAAGATAGAGAGAGGGCTGAGAGAGGTAAAGAGATCAAAGTTTTATTTTACTCCGGGCAACGTCGGGGGGCTCTGCTAGTTCTTAATAAAGTCCTGACTTGTAGATGTAATATTAAATCAAATCATGACCTCGTGTTAATTTATTTTTTGTTCATATTAGTCTCTACCCATGTTTCTGTTGCAAATACATTTCAAACAGTTCAAGTATTACAGACATGATGCCCTTTCCATGGACATCTATTGTCTATCTTGGCTTTTATGTAGTTGGTTCTGATCACCTTGTTTTGTGCAGCTGTTAGTATCAATACCGTTTCTCGTTTCACATGCCCTTTTCGCAACAATATCCATGTGTTCTTATGTGCCATTTATTTGGTTCATTTTCTAAATAGTCCATGCAGTCGCTTCTCTTCCTATTCTTCTTTTTTGTTTCACTGGTTTTCGTATTGTTTACCCTGGCGCTGCTTTTGGTGACGTTAATCAGCCTCTCTGTAATTTGTGTTTTGTATTTCCCTAGTCCTTGTATTGTAACATCGACCCTGTGTCCTTTACTTGTTCACAAATCGAAAGGTGTTGCAGCAGAAATGAAGAAAATTAAAACATGAAAGTTTGTTTTATATATACATTACAATTTATTGCATATTAAATGTTGACATTCCTTTTAGCAAACTCCGTTTTATAGTTACAGGCAACTCCCTAACCCCAGCTGGGGGATGCAAAAGACGGAACGTCTACTCACTTCGATGTTTTTCCCCATTCCTCTCTCAATCGGTGACCTACGTCTGCAATAGTTTTTATACATTCTTCACTCAGAATAATTTAAGATAAAAACAATCCAATGTTTACAATTTGAATTTTAGTCTCCGACTCAAAATTATCAGAACAATCTCAGTCGCATTCCAAACGCGACGTCCACCCATACCCTTGACCTAAATCACGTCACCATCTAGGTTATAATACTTTTTTTTCATTCACTATCTTGCTTTTTCCGATTACTCTGGGGTAATCTCGTTACAGTATTGCATCGTCTCTGCAATCTTCCATACTTAACAGTTTTCTTCCCCATATTTCTCTTTCACATAGAGTAGTGCAGTGTGTTGTGCATAGTCATTAGTTTCCTGGTTACTTCGATCAATGTTCCTGAGTTTTTCTTTTGCCCAGTTTATGAAGTGTCCAGAGTATCTTAACAGGTATACTGTCCAAGTATTTACTTCTTTTGCTACGTTTCTACTACATAATTTACCTTCAAGAAACTTTCTTGTTCTTGTCGGGTGTTCTTTTCTAATCATTTCGTTCATCTCAGTTGATTTGATGGCGTCTGCTTCCAGAATGCCCAGGTATTTATAAACGTTCACCAAGTGACCTCGTTACTTCTAGCCTTCTGTTGTTTTTTTTTAGTTTTCTCTTCTTTATCTCCAGTGCAGTGCATCTTTTTCCATTCTAAATTCCATTCCTATATATCGGCTAAAAAGTCTAATTATCGTATTTCTAGCTCCTTTTTGTTTTTATCAGTAGTTTCTGACTATGGACATACATGAGGTGATTGATGTTTCCAGCATTTTCTACTTCTTTCGATCATTGTGACAAATTACTTTGCATTCTCGCAACATCAGTTTACCATTGATTTCTCACTGATAACAGTCGTTGTTTTTTTTCTGGAATTTGAGTAATAATAAGTCTAAGAATAATTTCAGTAATCTCCGTTCCCTTCCAGTGGAGGGCTGGATGGTGCTCTACCTCTTAAGTCTGTCCATCACCTATACATTTCACATTTATTTTCTGTTCGCTTTTTGGGGGGTATAGATTATGGGATATTTCTTACATATCAACCCTGGCTATTTCAGTTCCCTTATTTATTATTATTATTATTATTATTATTATTATTATTATTATTATTATTATTATTATTATTATTTATTATTTATTATTATTTATTATTTATTATTATTATTATTATTATTATTATTATTATTATTATTATTATTATTATTATTATTATTATTATTATTATTATTATTATTATTATTATTATTTACTCACTAGGAGTCCTCACACGAGTCATTAGCAGTAATTGCTCACTAGCAATAACAAGTAGTGTCTTCTGGAGTTTGAGTGACAACAAGTCTCCCCAAATTTCCAGCACTCTTCACCTCTTTCGATAACCGTTGCGTTCTCGCAACAGCTGTTTACTATTGATTTCTTGCTGGCCACGACAGTTGGTCTTCTCTGAAATGTGAGTGTCAAAAAGCGTCCCTAAAGTTCCAATACTCTCTGCATCCTTCCAGTGGAGGTCTGGTTGGTGCTCTCTCGTCAGTCTTTCCATCCTACTTGTCCCTTCACGACCACTTTGTGTAGTATCACCCAATACATGTATGGATGTGTGATTTTTTCAGGGGGAGGGGAGCAGATTATTAGATTTCTGGCAGTTTCAGTTCTCTTGAGCTCGTGTAATTTTCTTTCTGTATTTTTTTGTTAAATATTCCCCAAATTTCAATTTCTTTGGAGTATTTTAAAGGTTTTTTAGGGACATAATATGGGTACAACCTCCCATTTGAAAATTCAAATATTTCAGATTTGCATTAAATTTCATCCATATTCATTAAACACCAATTAAGCAAGATTCCCTGAATTTTCTTTTCTTCTTAAGATCCCTTAAGCTGAAGCCTTAAATTTTAGGAATTTTCTAGAATCCAAATTATGTAATAGATTTTGATCAATATTGGAATAAGGATTCTAGACTTAAGGTTTAGTAGCATTATATTTTGATTTTAATCTTCGTAATGGGACATGAACGTGATGCAAAACTGTTATGTTCGGAGAATTAATTTTACCCATTCTAAGACGTATATTCTTCTAATTTATTTATCAAGTTTAATACTTATTTATAATCTATATTATAATATGCTAAGGCATTTTATGTTCGTATGTACGTTATCACCTTTTACACACATTAAAAAAAAACGAGATCGTTCGATCAGCAAAAATGATTATTTGTGATAAATCTGGTGTTGCTAAGGTAACACATTCTAGCTTTACCCATTTTAAAATGAATTGTTCAAAACTTGAATTATGTCATTCCGTCGAATAAAAAAATACAATTTTAAATAAATATATTTTCAAAAATGAAATTCGTTTTGTTGATTTGAAGAATATCTAGCCGACAATTATTTATACAGTAAGAAAGCCAGAGAATTTTGTTTTTAAGAATTGAATTGCTACAATTTTAAATAAAGCAAGAATAGACATATTCGTTTTATTTATTTAAAGAATATTTAATTAACAATTGCGATTATTTTTTCTGAAGAAGAAAGAATTATTTTTTCTTAATAGTCTTTACCTGTAGAGTGAACGAAAGAGTTTTCCTTTGAATTTAAAGTCGGCCGTGTCTGTAAGTATCTGACTTGAATAAGAAAAGGGTCACCAGTGTACGAAGGAAAACATCAACATCTTCTCTACAATAATCAAGGGAGGCGCGAGAGCGCTCTATCCCTTAATAGACTTCAAAAACGGCCTATGCTAGAAATCTCATTTCTTTGATCAATCATAACTCAAAAACCAATAAATCAAATTAGTTAAAACTTTGCACAAAATTTTTATTTGATAGGTTCTATAAGTGTGTAGAATTTCAGCATCATTAGTCAAGGCAACCCAGAGATCCAGAAAGTTCAATCATGAAATCATGTTATCCGTGTGTACATACATACGTACCACCCTGTATCTCATCAACTATTTGATGGATTCAGCTGATTTTTGGCAGAGATAGAGGTTCTAGGGTCTAGTTGATGGCATTTTAATTTCAATTTACCATATACCTTAGTTTTCCAGAAAATTCCAAAACCCTTAAGAGTGACCATTGTATTGAGGCATAGCCTTTACAAAAGTAGTGACATTCCATGATAAATGCCAGTATACTGAAATCATATGCCCTTAATAGGGTTAAGATGAAAATTCATATACACTAAATGTACAAAAGCAAGGAAATTTCCAAATTTTTACACTTTTATTGTCATTAAGGGTATGCGAGCACAACAGGGCTATGTATTTTACTGGTAGGAATTTTTCTTCAGCGCACCTCACACACTTCATCCACTCATGCATAGAGATTTATACTGTAGTGATGTGATAATGAAATGGTTTGGTTGATATGTAGTCATACCCTTAATTAATGACAATAAAAGTGTAAAAATTTGGGAATTTCCTTGCTTTTGTACATTTAGTGTATATGAATTTTCATCTTAACCCTATTAAAGGCATATGATTTCAGTATACTGGCATTTATCATGGAATATAGATATGTCTTTGATTTAACTGGAACAAGAATACAGAAACGTAAACAAGTAAGTTAAGTTGCTAGGTCGGCAAGTAGAAATGTAATATAGTCCCAGATGGTCTTAAGTATGAACTAATTCCTGGTGGGAAACAAGATAGGCAATACGGCGTCCTGTCAGATTCGCATCTCAACTCGAACTGTTGTATTTGGCGCACATCCAGCTTTGGGTGGAAATCAGTACTGCGCATGTGCAGGGATGTGCTAATTGCCTTTCTATCAATGCATGAGCCTGGAGGTGCCTGTTTTCTCCAACCAAATCACAACTCATTACTACGCGAGGGATTGTGTGCACATATAAGAGAAAATAAATTTTTCGTCATGTAATTGCTACAAACTCTTACAGACATTTTTTATTCCAAAAGGAATATTATTATTAAGAGTGAATTATATATATTGATGTAGAAAGCATCGTGGAATTTCCACACGGTCATGTTTGTGTGTACTGCTCAGATCGTAATTAAAGGGGAGTAACTCTTTCATTTTATTTTAATTATCACTTACTACATAATTGATTATTTTTGCTTTTTTCAGGTTGATGATCAGTTTCACGTATTTTGGTATCTACATGACATCCAACTCCCTCGCCGGTGACCGTTTCCTCAACTTCTTCCTCACGGCTTTCATGGAAGTGATTGCCGGTGTGATCCTCTTGAAAACTCTCACCAAGTAGGTAGAATGTTTCGTTCTTTGTATTGTACTGCCACAAAATGATACATGCCCTTCTTTGCTGATTGATTCTTCTGTTCTCTGTTTTTTGTTTTTTCAAAATTATTATTATTATCCCTTGTTTGGTTATTCAGTATTTCAAGATTATTATTATCCCTTGTTTGGTTATTCAGTATTTCAAGATTATTATTATCCCTTGTTTGGTTATTCAGTATTTCAAAATTATTATTATCCCTTGTTTGGTTATTCAGTATTTCAAAATTATTATTATCCCTTGTTTGGTTATTCAGTATTTCAAGATTATTATTATCCCTTGTTTGGTTATTCAGTATTTCAAAATTATTATTATCCCTTGTTTGGTTATTCAGTATTTCAAAATTATTATTATCCCTTGTTTGGTTATTCAGTATTTCAAGATTATTATTATCCCTTGTTTGCTTATTCAGTATTTCAAGATTATTATTATCCCTTGTTTGGTTATTCAGTATTTCAAGATTATTATTATCTCTTGTTTGGTTATTCAGTATTTGTTTCTCAGAAATTGTAAATTATTCAGTTTTCTTATATATATAGAAAGCCATTCTTTACATGGGAAAGGGGACTTTATTAACTATTCTGTACTTTCACCTAACAATTTAATAAACAAAAGATACTGTAAAAATTTAATTTAACTTGCAAATCCTGTCTGTAAACTTGTATTCATTTGTGAACAAATGTTGTAGTGAGACGGAGAGCAACAAGAAGCCGGTATACCGTTAGTAAACGAATACAACAACAGTAACAGTGAGGGGGATAAGGAAATTAAAGTCATCAGTGCCTAGCGGCAGAGAGACTGACTAGTTTATTCAAGGGGAAGTAATAATATAATTTACAATATATTGTTAGGAAGAAGATATTGTTGATAGAACAAAAACCGTCCTTCGATGAGATCAAACTCACTCTTTAGTGTCACAATCGTATTGTTTCAATTCTTTTTTTAAAACTTTTATTCACCCCAAACTAGTCATATTGCAACTGATGTATAAGGGGCTACTGTGGTAGGGGCCAGATTTATAGGGGAACCCCTGGTTAAGAAGTTGGGCAATAAGATGTTTTTTCACATTACATTTAAATTTCTGCAGATTGATATAGTCGGGGAAACAGGGAGCAGGAAGCGAATGCCAAAGGCAAGCGGTCAGAGGAAATAGGCTATCAGAGTAGAAAATCTTCCAGCATCTAGGGACCTCTACAGTGAAGGGGTGGGATTTTGTTGCTAGTCGGGTGGGTCGGGCGTATTTTCTCAAATAAAGAATCTTCTTCTTCTTCTTTTTCTTTTTCTTCTTCTTCGGAAAGAACTATTTAACTTGGAATATGTTTTATTTACCGTGGGAAATCAAGTCTCTTTAGGTCAGTTAATGCCGAAACACAAAATGTTATGTTACCCATATTCGCATTCAAATCTAAAATGAATTGTCTTGAATTTCCATCGACAATGATTCAGAATCTTTTTACAAAATTATTACCTACCGTTTTGCAAAATTCACTACCAGAATTTGAAATAATAAACATTTCATTCATAAGTTTCTTGTAAACATACGACTAAAACACACGGCTATAAATAGATAAGCATTAACATTTTGGTCATTTTGAGAGAGAGAAGGAGAGAGAGAGAGAGAGCAGGCGAGTGAGTAAGTCACCCTCTCTCCTCTTTCTCTTCGTGCTTATGCTTCATGATGAGGGATGTTAGTTCAATTTAATAAAAGTTTTTCTAATTTCTCAATTTTTTAAATTAAATAACTTTAATCAATTACTGTTAATATCGAGAAAACTAGTCCATACATATAGAAAATAGTGCAATTAAATTACAACTGAATAATACCAAATATTAATTTATTATAAACTGTTTAAAAAACTAGTTATGCAAATGAGGTAAACAAATACGTGTGTTTTGTCTTTTGCTTGTTACTATATATACAGTATTTCAAAAGAGTATTATGTATCATGGATTTAAATTAGAGTAACTCGTTTTGATGGTGATATAGTTGTGATAAATTTTAAAAAACATTCGTATTTATTGATTTAGATTACTCAACCAAAATATTATGTATCTGTCTGTCTGAAGCCGAAATTGTACTATTTAAAACTATTGTACTATTGTAATTAAGATTAAATACTATAGGGGGTTGTGTAGTAGAGACTGAAATAGCATCAGGGTGGGGGTTACATCTTCACTACTTGTTCAGGTAATGTATATCCGAAAATAATAACATATATTATAATTATTAATATATTTTGGGGGTGAGGAGTTCTGTTTCATGATATCATCCTCCCAAGAATTACCTCCTCCTATGGGAGGGCTAGTATAATAATAATAATAATAATAATAATAATAATAATAATAATAATGATGATGATGATGATGATAATAACAACAACAACAATAACAATAACTGGTGAGACTTAGTGTGACTCAGATTCTAGAAAACACCACCGGTTATTTTCTGTGAGCAATCACTGATGATGACCTGTGTGAAAACTTCTAGTGGGTAAAAAAAAAAAAAAAAAAAAAATAATAATAATAATAATAATAATAATAATAATAATAATAATAATAATAATTCAAACAAAAATAGGGCAAGTACAAGATCTATCATTTATAATGTGACCCCTTCTAATAAAGAGTAAAATATTATTTGATGCATACTGCACACACACGCACATACTTTTAAGATGATGCTATTTATGGGGTTTTCAATAAGTTAAAAATCATTATGATGATGAGGACGAATAAGTACTGAGAGTTGCGTTGTAGGAAAGTTCTGTAGGGATATATTTGCGGAGAGCTTTGTAAAGGTGCGCTGTGGACAGAGTAAGGATAGAACAGGGAAAGAAAGAGATAAAAAGGGTTAGGGTTAAGAAAGCTGTAATCGCATCTCCAAGCATTCACTGCAAAGGCATTCGTCTATTTAGAACAAGATGACATTGTGTGGAGATACTTGTCAATTTGCCTACAGCAAAAAAGGTGAACAGAAGAAAAGTTGAAGAATAGTTCTGAGGATAACAGAACTAGGCCAGATTGAGCACTCGTCTCACTCTTGGGCTCCCAGCAATCTCACCTAAGCTTCACCCAGGATCCTCAAGTAAATTTAAGCCTTGAGATTCATTATTATTTTTTTGTGTGTAATAATATTTTCCTAATATATCTTCCATATCGTATCCTGAGATCATTCGTTGATTTCTATGCAGACGACACAACTATTTATGGCAACACCTCGAAGAGCACTGATGACCAAGATCTTTTCTTTCTGACCCTCTCTCTCTCTCTCTCTCTCTCTCTAACTCTCTCTCTCTCTCTCTCTCTCTCTCTCTCTCTCTCTAACTCTCTCTCTCTCTCTCTAACTCTCTCTCTCTCTCTCTTTCCTTCTCTTCTGATTTGGAGCACATAGTACAATGGAGGAAAAAGTGACTTGTTACTTTTAATGCCTCCAAAACCAAGCTTCTCTCTTTTCACCACCAACGCTCGGATTGTCATTTCTTCCCAGTTGAAATGAATGGCTATCTCTTTAAGGAAACTCCCTTCCTTGATAAGTTCGTAGAACTGACTCTTACTCCAGACCTGAAATGAAAGACATACATCAAATCTGTTGCTAAGGTCGCTGGAAAGATTGTTGGATCATTCTATTGCTCCAGAAAGTACCTGACTCCTGACGCAATCCTCTACCTGTATAAGAGTCAGATCCGTTCTAAGATGAAGTACTGCTGTCACACGTGGGTAAAAAACCGACTTGGCAATCTAGTGGGGGATGATCTATTCTCTTCTCTGCAGCCCTTTTCACACAGAAGAGATGTTACTAGCCTCTCTCAACTGTATTGTTATGTTCATGGTAGGTGCTCGACTGAGCTCCAATCCTTGCTCCCCCCCCCCCCCGTAAAACATTCACAGCAAGAACCTGCCTGGCATCAACTACAGCAGAAAACTTTTCTTTTCTCTCTCTGTACCAAAGGCTAAGTGGAACTTCCATGAACAAAGTTTCTTTCCTAGAACGCCCCTTCTGTGGAACAAAATCCCACGAAGCTGCTTACCAGCCGACTACAACATGGTCGTCTTCAAGTCTAGTGTAAGCAAATACTTGTTGAGCCATCTTCTTGGACAATCAATTCCTCTTAAGAAATCTTCTACCCATTCCACGGTTGTTTCCAATCCTCGCATGGTGGTGCTCATCGTCCAAACGGCGATTTATTTAACCCTTATCCTCGAGTGGCATCCAGGCCTTGATAAGCGGTGATTCATTAGTATATATATATATATATATATATATATATATATATATATATATATATATATATATATATAATTCAGTCAGTAGGATTTTAGTAGTTGGATCTAAGTATCATTTAAACTGACAAATCAAAGTTTGATTCTGGCTAGCTAATTAATTTTTGTCATTGTTGTACCACGTTTTTTGCAATAAAATAACGTACTCTGCTTCAATTTATTTTTAAAATTATTTATTCCTGGCCAGAGGAATGGTAATGCGGAAACATTTTTCAATAATCACCTGATGTATTTGTGCGAAGATAATAAAAAAGCTTTTGTTGCAAAATAATAATGCAAGTACAAATACTCTTGGGCAATGCTCGGTCTGGACAGCTAGTGAGTTATATCGTTATTTATTTAGATTGTAATTATGTCTAAATAAGAAATATACGTTTATAGAGTATCAGGCCTAATTTCTTATTCCCGCCATAACAGATAATATTGAAGAATTCTTATTGGTGTGTCATTATTCTGAAAACGTGGATATACACAAATGCTATTGGCTTACTGCCCATGCATAATGTTTCTTGCTCTGGCAAAGGTTACAAATGTCTGGCACTACAACTGGCAGGGAGTTGGGGGTAGAGAAAAGAAAGATAAGGATGTGACTTAGCAAATTTTATTCCCTTGTAAATATCAAACTCATAAGTGGATTTCATATCTAGTCATCTCTAAATTTCTTTAGGATTAGTGCATTATTTGGTTTATAGAGAGATGCCATATTATTACAGTGATCTTAATATGTTGATTTGATTGGTTCTTATTTTTCTTTTAAATTTTGAGTCACTTATTCTTCTCTTTTTTATTATCCAAGCAAATTGTTTCTCTGCTTTTTCATTGTCCAATCAAATTGTGTCCCTGCATTTTTATAGTCCAATCAACTTTCTCAGATGATTTAAGTTTCGTAATCGTTTCTTTCTTTTCCTGTGTGTATTTTGCATACATATTAGTTTGTATATATTTTTTAATTGCTTGGATATTTGTTTTCCCCATAATTCACTTTAAAGCAATTTGTAACCCTACAAGAAACGTAGAATTTACCTCTAAGTTTGGCAGGCTGAAGCCTAGGGTCTCAACATCTAGTAGAAGAGAAGCATCAGTAATTATAAAAGTCTGATTTTCATGAATAAATTCGAGTAGGGTTTTTGCAGTTTTGGTCCAGTCACTATAGTGTTTAACAATAACATTGTTGGCTCAGAACTATTAGGAATGACCTATCTTGAACCATATCCAAGTTATCTCCCCTGAATTATACTGAGCAATGAGAGAACACACTCTTCTATTTCTGGCAATCAAAAATATATCATGTGGGGAATATATAAACCAGATTCTTCCTCTTCCTGGGTCAGACATTATTCAACAGGCTGCTGTCTTGGCAAGCTTTTCACTAACTCTAGTCGCAGACGTTTTCAGACCCCTTTACTTCTGGTCACAGCTGTAGGCTCCCAGAATATCATCAACGAAATAAAGTCACATTTATGCATACATTGGCCATGTATATTTATCCCTATTCGTTGACCCTGGCAATACATGTTCTTTTTCAATTTATTGGAACATTAACATAGTTTCGTTCAGTAACTACGTCTGTGGTTTTCACAGCTTTATGTATCATGTTCATATATGTTTGTCTTTGACAAACTGTCTATGTAAGAATAAATGTATAGATGTGTGAATTCCACTGCTTCTTAATTATTATTCTTTTCCCTTTGCTCATTCCGACCCTCGTGTGTTGTACCATAAAAACGCAATACACAAAATGGAGACCATGTGTCTGGGAAAGAAAAATAAACATGTGGTCACTAAAAACGTAAAAATACGACCATAAATATATAGGGTGTGGGATGAACTGTGGAATTTTGCACACCTAATATACTTGGCTTTACTAAATATTATTTGAAGCATTCGTCAAACTTTCTCTAGTGGTATTTTGGAGAGACTTCACAAGTAAATAGCCTTCGGCCTCACTTTCTCTGAATCAGGCCCTGTCTACAAGTGGGCACGGTCGAAATATGACCAGATCACTAATATCCTCATTGAATCTCACTCTTATGGGTAGAGGTGAGGAAGTGGATACCCACGGCACAGAATGATGACCTGGATGTGCTTAGTTTGAATCCAGTTGGTTCTTTAGCACCACTTTCTCTATGGATGTTGGCAACCTTCGTGTGGCTCCTCCTGTAAGTACCTGATTCTAGAAAGAATTAGGGGAAACCAAAGCCAACAACAGAATCGAGCCGGTCAAAAAAAAAGAAGAGTTGTACAATGCTGATTCATACAAATGTACGTTTTTTTTTTATACCTTTATGTGGTCCATGGATAGAGGTCGCTTCTCTCTCCTCATTTCAAGGCCAATGTTCTGTTGTGGTTTTGTTTCTTTTACATACAGCTGGAAAAAATGTTCATAAGTGGAGAAGCACGAAGACAAATTTAACTTAAAATAAATGTTATTCAATCTTAGCGATATGTGATCCATTCCTGGAGAACGAGACAAGCAAACCCTAGTTTCAGTGATAATATAGGGCAAGATTACTTAAGGCACAATATAGACTGCAGGTTTTACATCAGAGTTTCCTTCTCCTAGATGGATGATCTGAAAAGATCTACGAGTCTATCTTGCTGAGTGGGGTAACCCCGTGTCTGGGTACGATACGAGATATTTCTATGCCTCCGCACACTAAAAGAAAAACACATGCACACACTGATTAAGTATCTACTTATAACAAGTTTTTCGTGTCTTTACTAAAAAAAATGAAGATAGGTTCCTCTACCATTACATTTCTATTTAACTATCTTCACAAGTGTGTTGTCCTTCGAGCATGCCAGTCAGTTTTTGAGCAAGAAAGCTATTTATAGGAGAAATGACAGAGACATGAACGCCACCCTATCGAGGATCTTGTATATGTGTGATTTCTGCAAATTTCTGATCAGAAACTACCTTAATTATCTCATTCCAATTATATTATCTGACTAAAATTAACTAATGAGACTGCCACACTTGCATCAAGTGTCACATCAATCCTACTTATACTTAACTTCCAAAACTGCTAACTTAACAAAGGGCCCACAGAAAAGGTTAAAGACCTACTCCTTATTTTATTAGTGTGGCACAAGGATAGGCGCCCTTTTTGCAGAGCTGTAATTTCCCACATTTAAGGCCTACCTTGTGCCTGACTTTGCCCTTGTGAAGAGGAAAGTAAACAAGGACAATGCTGCAACCGCCATAGACAGTGTGTCGTTGTCAATACAAATTTCTCTTGACACATTGTTTTGATACCGCAGGTTGTTGAATGCCTTGAAAGGTCAGAAGTCAAAATATCTGCTAGCTGATGCCGGTCAACTTGATATAATACAACGACTGAGCCTTGGTCTTCCTTTCTCTCCCTTTCTTTTTGTTTATGTATTCTAGTTTCTCACTCCTTGTTATCGCCATGAGAGAAAAACACTGCAGTTGTTGAGAACCCATTATATAGGGTAGACGTTTCTCTTCATCGATTCGAGTTTTATGTTTTTCTAAATGCAGTAATGAAACATAAATACTATTTTTTATATAAAATGCTTTGTTCACTTTTTTATCAAGTGTTCAATTTCCAGCGGCTATAGTCACTTTGCTGAAGCTCAGATGATAAATTCACTGGACAGAATTAATGATGCCATGCAACGACTGTGTATTACCCGTTCGGACAGGCAACAGACTGCAGCTTTTGGGGATCTGAAACAATGTGGGCACAAGAAACAATGGTCAACCGCTGCTCTAAATGGAGATGTGACTTTCGTGACTCAAGGTTGAGCCGTTTCCAGGACGATAAGACTACATCCGAGAGATGTGCGCATGGCACGATAGTTTCACAAGATACACCTCGACCACATTAGTGTTACATTACAACTTAAGTTTGAAATAGAATTTTTTAGGTCTGCCAAACTTAAATTTGAAATAGCATTTTCATAGGTTTGTCACATGTAAATTTGAAATAGAATTTTTGTTGGTTTGTCATACTTAAGTTTGTAATAGCATTTTCATTGGTCTATCATGCTTAAGTTTGAAATGGCATTTTCGTTGGTCTGTCACGCTGAAGTTTGAAATGCTATTTTCGTTGGTCTGTCACGTGTAAGTTTAGTGTAGCATTTTCATTGGTCTATCACGCTTAATTTTAAAATCCCATTTTCGTTAGTCTGTCACACTTAAGTTTGAAATAGCATTTTGTCAGTATGTCATACCTGTTCTAAATAGCATTTTTGTCGGTCATTCTAGCTTAAGTTTCTAATAGCATTTTTATTGGTCTGTCATGCTTTAGTTTGAAATAGAATGTTTGTTGGTCTGTCATGCTTCAGTTTGAAATAGAATGTTTGTTGGTCTGTTGTGCTTCAGTTTGGAATCATATTTTTTACTCTGTCACACTAAAGAACATTCGTTCTTGTTTCAAATTTTATTAGACTTGTCTTCGTTCTCAAATTATTTACACTTTTTAAATATTTCCTTCGAAGGCGTTCATTGTGTCCTTGCTTTTTTTTTTTGAAGGGATCATGTGTATATTATTGTGTATGTTTTTTTTGTTTTTTTTTTGGTAACAGGAAATGGAAAAGTAAGAATTCAACAAATAAAAATAAAGTTTGTTTATTGTTTGAAAACAAAAAAAAAACTTCATTCTTTGAAATTTCTTCATGCTCTGTTCTCAGTTCTTCAAAATGTTGTCACTGGAGACTGAACCGAATCACTGCAGAATCGGTTATATGCTTGGGGATGAAAGGTAGGTAAAAAAAAAAAAAAAAGCAACGACCAAAGGAGCGGCTCTAAAAGCTGTAGAATCGGTGACGATTACAAGAGCGAGGACGCAAAGAAAAGATTAACAAGGAGACGAGGGAGCTGCAGTCTATGCAGTTTCATCGGATGGTGAGGCTAAACGTGTTTAGGTGAATGAAAGTGTTATGTTTGGTTCTGTTGTGTTCTGGCAGAAGTCATCTTAAAGCTGGGTTCAATTACTGGCGGGTGGGTGGGGGGCGGGCGACTAATCACACACACACATAAATAACTACTGAAGAAAACATGGACATACTTAACATATATATATATATATATATATATATATATATATATATATATATATATATATATATATATATATATATATATATATATATATAAAGTAAAATTAAAATGGAACGCCAGGATAAAAGGAAGACATTTATATGGAACCTAGTAAAATCAACACGGGGGGGGGGGGGCATATATAATGTTTGGTTCTATATGAACTTTTGGATTTTTGGTAGGAGCAAAGGTTTGGGTTTTTTGCTCTCTCCCCGTTTTATTCTAATGAAATTCTTGTATATATGTTTATTTGTGAACAATAAAATTTTCAAATCAGTTTGGGGATATCTTAAGTAGGACAGCCCCTAGTGTAAATGTGGTATTGTGGTGACCGGACAATTTTATCACGTTATACAAAGGATGACCAACGACACCCATTTATCCCCACCCTTTTGATGGCCTTGTGCCTAATTCATTCCGAATGTATTTTTTAAATATTTTGTGCAAATAAATAATGCAAAGTACAGTATCTGTTCTGATACTTCATCGTTTCTGTCCTTGGCCAGTGAAAGAGAAATCCTTCTGGACTGGGCAATTTTTAATTTTTGTTCCAATCCAGAGTGCTCCTTTTTGGGGGAGCTGGCTTTTCCCCACATTAAAAATCGACCTTGTGTCTAACTCTGCCCTCCTGGGGAGGCAAGTAAATAGGAACGTTAATATAAAAACAGTTAATGTACTCTATGATTTTAAATAGAATCAAATATCGTATGTTATGTTTAAAACTCAGTTTTCCACTGTGCACGTATTGTTATAGATAAATTCAAGTTAAATGTTCCCTTATTGGCCGTTATAGCTCCATAAGCAGAAGCTAAATATAAAATTCCGTTTCAAATGCAATTTAGTCCAATTAAATGTTAAAAAAATAGTTTTGTTCAAAGTGATTTTTATATTTTGTCCGATCGGCCGTTTTCTCTCTGATTACTAATTTCCGTTCATGGGTAAGAGTGACTAACTCTACTAGTAATGTCCTCATCCTTCTACCTATAAAACCGTAAAAGAAATATGGTAGAAATCTAATTAGGGTCACTATTTCGTATTACACCGTCTGTCTGCTAACTTTATATTAATCACTACACCTATCAGCAATTAAATGACTTATAAAAATGTTACATTTTCAGATTACAAATAATGCACAAATAATCCACAATCTTCTTTCCCATGAGGGTCTTAGAATATAAATAACAAAACGTCCCCTACAATTCTTTGTTTAACACTCATACTTCATAAACATTATGTACTATTGTTCACTTTCATTTGTAATGCATGGGTGTTTCGGTTTGTGGTCTACTTAATAAGGTTTTGTTGTTTTCATATGGCGAAACAAACTTGTAGAGGAATGCACTTTAATCAATTAAATTACAACAGTTAAAAGTACAAAAATATGTATTTTTGTAACAAGTTAACAACTTTTACATATTCCCATAATAACGTTCAATGGTGGAAAAAATAGGAAGCAGGCATATTCATCACAATAGCAGTTACTTGCTTTGTGTTCAAGCGTTCCTCATTCACCACTTCATGCGAGCAGATACCAGTTCTTACAAGTCAGTTACCATAGAAATTGGGTCTAGCCTACTCGGCATGTCGCATGGTTAAATAGCTTAGCACACAGGTAAGTTTACATAGAAAAGTATGTTGATGCAAGGATGTCCGTTCTTAGTTATAAAACATAATACGAATGTTTCACTGTTCATTTTTATTTATACATTTAATTTCTATTTAATTTTTATTTTCGCTTGAATTTAATTTCGATTTTACTTAGTCAAATCCAGATCCGGTTTTTGCACAAAATATTCGCTTCATCCTATTATTAAACGCTTCTTTAAAATAATACTTAGAAAAATTAGAAAAATTATTTTATTTACAAATATTTTAATTTACATAAAATAGTACTTTCCTTTCAGTGTTTGTGTATAGACAGTACCATTTCCCAATTCCCCCTTATCATCCCCCCCAAAAAAAAACAAGTTTTAAAACGAAAACTCCTCGTCTCTACATATATTGCTGCGAGAATGCTCTTTCTTAGTTATGAAATAATACAAACGTTTAAATGTTTATTATTATTTATAATTTTAATAATTAAAAGAACACAATAATTAATACTAATAAAGAGTTTAAAATTTGAGTAAACATACTTATATGAGGTCAGGGGTGAGGGCAGAGGTTTCTTGGTTTCTTCAATTTTACCCGAGTAATGCCAGTGCACAGATCCTGCTAGTATGATATAATAGACATATTCCCATAAAATTGTCCAATGTTGGAGAAAAAAGGAAGGATACATATTAATCATAGTAGCAGTTACTTGCTTTGTGCATATGTGTTCTTCAGGCGCCGCTCTGTGCAAGCAAGTATCAGTTCTAACCAGTCAGTTTCCATAGGAACTGGATCGAGCATAGTCGCCGCGCGAGAAAGTAGCATATCAAACAGTCCAGTTTTCATAGAAACTGGGTCGCCCGTGTTTACACAGACAATATTTTGGCTAAAACGCTTATCTTCTTAAGAATAAAATTAGAACAATTAGTTTATTTACAAAAACTTTCATTCCTATAAAATAGTACCTTCCTTCCAGTGTTTGTGTATAGACACTATTATTTACCTCCTTCTATAAAAAAAGTATTATCTTTTAATGGTGGGGGATAGTGTAGTATCGGTTTAGTTGTCATATAATTGCCATCTCAGGAATTAACTCCTTCTTTTAAAGGGAGTGAAGGTAATCTACACAGACATTATATCCTCCTTTGGGGGAAGCAGTAATGAAGTATCTGTTCTGTTATCATGAAGCTATCTTCCCAAGGACTACCTTCTCCTTTTTGGGGGGTAGGGCGGTGGGCAATACTCCCAGATATTACCTCCTCTTTTGGGAGAACAGCATAGTATATGTTGTTCCTCATGATACCATTCTTCCATGATTATCTTCTCCATTTATTTTTATGGGTGGCATAGTGTACTATTTGTTATGTTGTCCTCCCAGGCATTAACTCCTTTTTTGGGGGTGGGTGGGAGGGAGGGGGGTAATGATACTATACTCTCAGTCATTATCACCTCCTTTGTTTGGGTCACCATGATATCTTCCTCCCAGGCGAGCAAAAATATGCGACCAGAAGGATCATATTTTTGCAAGTATATATATAAATTGTTGTGATAATCTTGCAGCATAGTTAACAGCCGAGAAATAAAAAACAAAGAAAATACACAACAAATAACTTTTACCAAACGCATTAAAATTTAATTTTTTACCGACCTATATACTTTTAACGTTCTGAAACTGCTTTCAAGTTTTTTATTTCAAAATTAGAATTCGTTCAAAGCTTTCACTTTCGACACACGGCAAACAAAATGGCTGTTTGTCCCTCTGTCGTTAGTTAATTAACACCATTTTTAAGCATTGTTTTCCTGCTTCGATAACTCAACTTATCGATAACAAATTCAGAGATAATAAATCTTACAATCAGTTTACCCACTTTAAAAGTATACAGATCGGTAGAAAATTAAATTTTAATGTGTTTGGTGGAAGTTATTAGTTGTAATTTTTTTTCTCGGGCTGTTAACTATACTGCAAGCTAACCTTGAGCACATTAACTAATTACTAGCCGTTTCACCAATTGTAATCTAGCTTCCTGCATCGTCACTCCTAGTCCGGGATCTTAGTTGGCAGGCCTGTTATAGGTAGCATTTTGCTCCCAGTTTTTTGATGACTTGCCAGATTGTAATGTGTGGGAGTTTTTTTTTTATTTAGACCTATTAATTAATGTAGTTATTTTCCTGTGACAATATGCTATTTTAAAAAGATGAAAAAACAAACAGTAGAAAGAAACTTGTCACTAAAAATGATATTACCAATCCAATATACTAAACATATATATTTATATATACATGTATAAATATATAAATATATACATACTCATATATATATATATATACCCAAATGTTTGGCTGAAATAACTCAGTGTTTATTTGCAGGTGTTGCTGCGACAGTGTCTCGCAATTATTCTATGCAAGGAAACTCTGTCGATGCCTCAAAGGGAGAGCGGGATAGAGTTCACTCCCAGAGCAAAGCTAGGGGCCGTGTTGATCAAAAATGTGGACGGCATCGGAATCAATTCCTGATCAACCTTTTTAGGTGTCTTTGTGCGGTTCTCAGCGTGTCGTATATTTTCACATATCTTGTATCATGATTTGCTCGCAAAAAAAAACAAACAAACAAACAAACAAAAAACCAAAGTAACGCCCAATAACGAAGACAGGAAAAGGTGAATATTAAACTCAACCAAGTATTGTTTTCCAGCTACTGTCATTAATGCCAAGGCGAAACATTTACAAGTTGTTAAAAAAGAATAAAGGGAATTAATCTAGTTTTTGTTTTTTTTCACAGATTTGAATTAAAAAAAAAAGTTTAAAACATGTAGACAATTCATGCAGTGGAAGTTTAAATCCTATTTCAGTCATCCAAATTATTTAGAGCGACATGGGATTTCGGCCATTTCTCCCTAACAACTTAGTCTTAATAAGGTGATGTAGTTTGCTTGAAGCATTGCGTGTAATATGTATAAAGAGGGGTCATAGAAGGCTATCACAATGCAAGAAGTGGAAATAAGCCGGTGGTGAAAAGGACAAAAACGAAGTAATTTTTGTTTTAATCTTACTTCAGTCAGTCTCAACTTCTACACAGTGATCTAATGTGTTCCCTAATATATTTCGTGGTAAGACCTCTTTATCAAATCTACTGAAACTTGTGTGATCTTAAGCACTGATGATTTCTCATAGCAAACTTAGTATTACTTAAACCAGAAGGTGGCCATGATGAAGTGGATGTCGACGTGAGCTGACAACCTGGATGTGCCAAGTTAAAATCCTGTTGGTTTCATAGCACCACTTTCACAATGGATGTTGACAACCTTCACGTGATCCCTCCTGTGAGGAACTGATTCTAGAAGGAATTGGGGAAAGCAATGCCAACAACACAATAAAGCCAGTCAATGGTGATTCGTATGAATTTATGTTTACATTATTTAAACCACGTTTAATAAAAGAAATAACCTTACAAACAGTCAGTTATAGCAAGTTTCATTGTATGTGTGAAACGCCGAAATGAAGATTCACCCGGGAAAACACCATTGCCATCTTTATCAACAAGTTCAAGGTCGATAACTAAAGTTCATAATTTTCTAGTTTAAGGATAGAGAAACCTTTTACCATTTTTTTTATTTTTTGAAAAATGGATGAATAAAAAATCAAAGGAAACCATATTTTACTTTTTTGGGAGGTTGAAAAGTTTTCAACCACATTCCCCCTCCTCCTCTCCCCCCCAAAAAAAATTTGAAAATATTTCCCTGTTCCTTAAGTAGAAAATTATGAACTTGAGTTATCGCCCTTAGAGAGTATGTTTTCCCGGTCAAATTTTGATTTCGGCGTTTCACGTGTATGATGAAACTTGCTAGACAATAAAGTATAGCAAGTTTCATCATACACGTTCCTATTTACTTGCCTCCCCACTAGTTAGACACAAGATCGGGTTTTAATGTGGAAAAAATACAGCTCCCCCCAAAGGGGCACTCTGGATAGGAACAAAACTTTAAATTGTCTCAGTCTAGAAGGAGTTCTCCTTCACCTACCGAGAACAGAAAAGTTGAAGTGTAGTATCAGAACAGATACTACACTTTGCTAATGTCATTTCTTTTACTAAAACATGGTTTTGAGTAAACATACGTTGTTTGGGAGTAATACCGAAATGCATTTCACTCTAAATAATTTCGGTGACTAAAATAGGATCTAACCCAGTGGAATACTAAACTCTTTTTGATTTCTTTTCAGAAATGTCAATTAAAAAAGTAAAATGTTCAAAACTAGACTCGTTTTTTTCGACTGTTCACAGATGTGAATTAAAAGATGTTTCAAAGTTAAAAACAAATTACAAAGAAAATTAATGTAGTGAAATACGAGATTCGTTTTGGTATTTCCATTACACAGATTTTAATTTTAAAATTAAATTTTTAAAAAGGGAGGAAAATAATGTAAGACTTCTTTTTATTTCTCTGCAAATTAATTCTTGTTTAATTTTAAAATAAAAAAATAAAAAAAATAGGAAGGTAACCATGCAGTATAGTTAACAGCCGAGAAATCGGAAAAATGCAACAAATAACTTTTATCAAACGCAATAAAATGTAATTTTCTACCGACATGTATAGTTTTAAAGTTCTGAAATTGTTTTATAATTTGTTTTTTATTTCATTATGAGATTTCGTCAATACTTGTCTTTCAGATCCAGTCAGAATCCAACATGGCCGACACTATCTCTGTTGTTGTTTATTTCTTTAAAAATAGTAAAAAAAAAATGACTTACCTTACTACTAACCCTAAGTCCGACTGGCAAGTCCCCCCCCCCCGGCTTAGGATTAGTGGTAGGGTAAGTTATTTGTTTTTGACTATCTTTTAAGCCTGAAATTAGTGACCACCTCCCCAAAAGATTTACGCCATTTTGATTTTCTCGTGTTTGGAAAAGTCAAATTAACGATAACATATTCAGAGATAATAAATCTTATAATCACTTTCCACACTTTAAAATTATACAGGTCGGTAGAAAATTAAATGTTAATCCTTTTGGTAAAAGTTATTTGTTGTATAATTTGTTTTTCTGTTTTTTCGATTTCTTGGCCGTTAGTATCTGTTCTGATACAATACTTCATTTTTTCTGTTCTTGGTCGAAGGAGGAGGGATCTTTCTAAACTGAGGCAATTTACATTTTTCTTCCAATCCAGAGTACCCCTTTTTAGGGGGCTGGATTTCCCCCACATTAAAAACCGACCTTGTGTAGGCAAGTAAATAGGAACTATACTACTTGATTACCAAGAATAAAATTAATTGGGACAGTGAACGCGTTTTTATATTTACAGATTTTAATTTAACATTTATAAAATACGAATATAAAATAAATAAATGACAGAAAGAAATGAATGTAGCGAAATATACGATTCGTTTTGTTTTCACATTTTGATTTTTTAGAAAATTTTTAAAAAGAGAAATTCATGTCACCGAATACTGGACTCGTTATTTTTTTTTATTGTTTTTCCTATTTTTTTTTTTTTTTGCGAGGGTGGGTCTTTTCACAGATTAAAATTTTTTGATTTTAAAAAGTAAAAAAAAGAAAGAAATTTAAGAGCAAAATAATGCAGGGAAAACTAGACTCATTTTGTTTTCTTTTCACAAATTGTAATTAAAACATTTTTTTAAATGAAACAAAGATAATGTAAAATGGAAATTAAGTGAAATTATCTATTTTAACTTTCAACAAATAATTTAATTGATATAAATTAAACTTTGTTTCCCCAAAAGTATCTCGTCATTATATTATATGATATATATTATATATTATATGTTTTATATGATATATCTTATATATATATTATATGTTTTATATGATACATCTTATATATATTATATGATACATCTTATATATATTATATGATACATCTTATATATATATTATATGTTTTATATGATACATCTTATATATATTATATGATACATCTTATATATATTATATGATACATCTTATATATATTATATGATATATATTATATGTTTTATATGATATATCTTATATATATATTATATGTTTTATATATATTATATGATACATCTTACAAAAAAAGGTAATCTTGCAGTGTAGTAAACAGCTAAGAAATCCCCCTCCCTAAAAAACTTACAACTAATAACTGTCACCAAACGCATTAAAATTTAAATTTTTTATCAACCCGTATACTTTTAAAGTATGGAAACTTTACAATAAGATTTATTATCTCTGAATTTGTTATTGTTCAACTGACTTGTCGAAACACGGGGAAAAAAGATTGCATCGTTTTTCTGAAAGTGGTCTTAGCTGTGGATAATTTCAGGCTTAAAAGATAGCAAAAATACAACAAATACAAATCGACTTACGCTACCACTAACCCTAAGTCCGGGTTAGTGTTAGGGTAAGTCATTTTATTCACAATTTAATTTATGAAATGAAGCACCAACAACAGAGGGCCAAGTAGCCATTTCGATTCTCGTGTGACAAAAGAGACAGCTCTCAAGGAAATCTAATTTTGAACAGTTTCATAACGTTTAAAGCACACAGGTCGGTAGAAAATTAAATTTGAATGCGTTTGATAAAAGTTATTTTATATGTGTGTGTGTGTGTGTGTGTGTGTGTGTGTGTTAAAATGGTAGTATGAAGGAGAAATAACACGAGAAATAATTACAAAATATATGGCTATCTTCCTTTCCAAAATTTAAACTGTTATTCAATTATTTATTATCAAAAATAATTATTTTAAAAAAGTATCTAGCCTTGGTATTATATGACACATATTTACAAAAAAAAAAAATGTAATATTGATTTATTGCTTTAATTGAATTATATAAATATTTTTTTTTTCTAAATTTTGAAAATTGTTCTATTTTTGTCCAGGGGAAAGAACTCCTACTAGAAATAATGTCAAAATATATTATCTCCCTTACATAAATTAAACCTATTAAATCAAAACTTTTCTTTTCTTATATAAAGAACAAATGAATAATTAAAGGAAACAGAATTACATCAATTATTAAATAAAATTAGATAAATTATCTAAGCATTTGATTGATATAAATTAACCGTTATGTTTAATTTGGCCTTGGTATTAATGTAAGTTGATGGAAACAAGTCGATTCAATAAAAAAACAAAAAAAAACATCAAAATTCTCAAAATTGAAATACAAGGGGACATAACCCTGATAGGATTAACAATAGTTTTTATAGTTGGTTTCTTCGATTTGATCTTTTATTGAATCTGATTAATATTTTGTCTTTTTTGGCTCAGCATTTCTTTTGTTGTTGTTATTGTTGTTATTTAATTATTATTTGGTGATCTTGGATCTTCTCTTTCTTTCTGCCAAGATGCAGTCTATGTACACTGTATTTTCACAAGTATCATTTTTTAAATCAATATGAAAATATCTCATTTGTCTTGAGAAACAAAATGAGGTAAATGAACAAAATTCAATTAAATTTGAGGAAAAGACAATTTTAATTTCTTTCTTTTTTATTTTTTCTTGATGATATTTCTGAAACAAAATGTCTTCTTTAAATGATGTAAAAATATTTTCTGTGTTCAAAAAGAAAAAGTTTAAACTTTTCAACATTTTTATATTTGATCACAATTTCAATTATTTTCGATAAAAGAAGAAAAAAAAATATTTTAAAATTCAATCCGACTGATCTGAACTGTTCTGAAAAGAAAATTCGAATTTTAATTTTGGTAATTAAGATAGTTTTTATTAATTAAAAAAAAATCTAATTCAGAAATATTACTTTAATTAATGGGTCTGTTCTGGTCTGTGTCATGAATGGATCTAAAACATTTTGGTCAGCTAATTTGGATCAAATAAATTCGAGATACTCTAGAATACACATCAACCAAACGGACACATTTTGCATCAACACCGCTTTTATGTTTTTATTTTATTTATTTTTTACTTCCGGTTGAATCATAAACAAATTTCGGTGCTTGTATAATAAAAAGCCGAAAAAAAGTTTTTTTTGTCTTTTAGTGTTGGACAGGTAAATAAGGGGCAGGTAACTCTTACCACGCTTTTTAAACACGATTTTCTCTGAAATTAGGAAAATGGATCTTAACTCTTTCAAGTTCGAAGATTTTATTTATTTTACCTCAGACAGTGAAAAACAAATAGATTTTCTACAAGCACACAGATTAATTTCTGGTGCAGAAACATGCACCTAACCCTAACCCTTAACCCTAACCCTCTGTGTGCATTTATTATTAAGTAAATTGCTTTAATTTAGATTAATAGAACAACAAAAATTGTATTTTATGGAAAAATATTGTTTGAAAGCTAGAGCCGATGAGAAGAGTTACCTGCCCCTTATTTACCTCTCCAACACTAAAAGACAAAAAAAACCTTTTTTTTCGGCTTTTTATTATACAAGCACCCAAATTTCTACAAATTTGTAAATTTGTTTTCACAGATTTGTTATTAAAAAGTTTTACTAATAACCTAAAAAGTACATAGTTTTATTTACAATCACATTTTAAATTTAAAAAACGGTTTTATTTACCAAAACCTTTTGTTTTGTAAACTTTAGAGATTTATTTAAAAAAATTAAAGATACATAGTTTTATTTACAAAACTTTTTATTTAAGCAAAATGTATAAAACCCAAACAAAGAAATATTTAAAAAGACAAAACAACAACACATAAACGGATGTTGTGCAAAGAAGTTTTACAAAAATATTTTTTTAAAATATTGATTGTATTAAAAGAAATATTTTTTTAATATTTGATTTTTCGCTATAAATTTTTTTAAATTTATCATAAGTGATAAAACCGGAATTCAAAAGTAAAATATCGGTGTTAAGACAAAATGTGTCGTTTTGGTTGCTGCTCATTCTGGAGTGCTTCAAATCTATTTGATCCGCTTATTTTTTAGAAGAGCGACTTTTTGGTCAATGCATGAAAAATGTAAAAACATGCAATTTAATAAAAAATACAAGATTAAGATAGTTTATTTCACATCAGCAGCCCAACAGTGGTCTTGTTGCTATCAGGCTGACGTATGGTTCTGTTCAGTGCTAAGAGGTCCACCTTTCCAGGCTTTACCTTCTCTCTGAGATGGGGTTAGTTTATTGTTAATTGCCTGATGAATGCCGGCAGGGCTGCTCAAGCATTTCTTGTAGGCCAGAGTACACTTTACCTAGTGAGCTGGTTTTTCAAAACTACACCTGACCTTGTGTCTAACACCTGCAGAGGGGGTAAATAAACGCTCTAAAAATATTCAATTTTATCTTTATTTTTTAAAATAATAAATCAATTAAACATACAAATTTTGTTAATTTTTTTTAACTTTCATTTTTTAATTTATTTATTTTAATTTTTTATGGAAATTGCTCCAGACGAGACATGAAGCCACTTGATGTAAAGAGCTAAAAAAAAGAAGAAAATACTACTTGGTTAAAAACTATCCATCGAGTGTTAAATGGATAGATTCCGACCCAGAAAACAGCAATTCTTCCCTCCTTTGTCAGAAACATCGTTCAAGGAATGTGAGGACTAAAGGACAAAATAAGGGAAGAGAGAGTTACGATACAGCTATTTATACACTGGTTCTCATAGGATCACTGAAGTTGAGGCTGGCAATTACTAAATGGGTGACCATTTGAGAAGGCCAGTTGCTGTATGTAACAAAAATCTCTACAAATCAATCAAAAAACACACAAACTTTCGGTTTCGGCATGCAATGACCCAACAATCGTTGAGACTATTGCCTCACTTTCACTAATACCCTTGAAAAAGGTATTGGTACATCTGTCCTTCCCTCCAAGCTATAAATGAAATAATAGGGTAATCTAGACCACATTTTGACACACATACCACCCAGATCTATTGATTAGCAACTGAATTATAAAAAACATATTTTCTAAAATGTAATTTTAACAATCGAAAATATTAACTCTAATGATTCCATCGCAGAATGCCCATCGCAGGACTTGTATTCTGCTAGTTTATAATAAAATTAATTCTCAGAACAGAACAGTCTTGCACCACTTTTATGTCCCTTACGAAGATATAAATCAAGATATATATGCTACTAAATCTTATGTCTAAAAACCATTATTCTAATTTTAATCATAATTCATTAATGATTTTGATTCTAAAAAAGTGTCTAAAATTTGGATCTTAAGCTTAAGGAGAAATTGAAATTCAGAGAATCTTGCTTAATTGGTGTCTAATTATTGTGGATGAAATATTATGACAAATGGGAGGTTTGACCCATATTATTTATGCTACTTCACAACTCTTTAAAATCTGCCAAAGAAACGGAAATTTGGCGAATATTCATTAATTGATGTCTAATAATTATGGCTAAAATTTTATAAAAATCGACGGTATCTGAATTTTTACAAAGGGCTTCTCGCCGCCCTCCTTCCCTGCCTTAATGAAACTAAATATAGTCCACATTGCCCACTCTTACGCCTAGCAGCTCTGTACCTATATTAATAACGTCGAGTAATTAGTTTCGGAGTTTATCCCACACAAATTGATGATGTTGAAAAAAGAAATACACTGAAATATTTTTTTTTTAATTATGACATTGCGAAAAATGAATAAAATATGGCTGATGGTTAGTTGTTTTCTGTTCAGCAAAAAAAAATCAAAGTAAAATTAAGTAATTTTATAGTAAATATATTTACAAATTAATTAGACTCATGCAATTCCAAGCTTGTATGACTAACAGAACACATTTTACAGTGAGTAAATTTGAAAAGTTTTTAAGATTCAGAATTTTTTAGATAAGGATTGATCATTTGGATTATTTGGATTATTCGGACTACTGTTCTCATCTTGGATGTTATTTTCATTTTCATAACGTTTCAGCCGATGTAACCTCTGACCTTCTTCAGGTGTGTCTTGGCGAAATCGAGAATCTTTATACTGGATTCGGGAATGTGTATGGAACATCGAATCAAACGTTTTATTTAATCCACGCAGGGTAGCTTGCTCTCGTTCCGTCAGTCACGACTGGATAAAAGTCTTAAGTAATTCTTAATTATATATTATTAGTATCGCCCGTACCGAGGATTGAACCACTAACCTTCAGAAGACTGTCACTTAGAACTGATTATTACTTAGCACTTTTATCCGTTGCACCACAGGTCCTTGATAGAACTACGCATGTGGATTAAATAAACTGTTCTGTTTGAAACTCCGTACAGAGTCCCAAGATTGCCGAGTTTTACAAGATGCCACTGAAGAAGGTCAGAGGTTACATCGGCTGAAACGTTGTAAAAATAACATCCAAGATTAGAACAGTTGTCCGAATAATCTATTTATTGTAATCAATACAAATTGAAAAGTTCTGTTATTTGCCGGAAAATTAGCAATTCGATCTAAATATGAATTTTATGCATAAAATATCATTTAAGTTACTCTTAAGCAGCAATCGATATAATATAGATATAATATAGATATACATTTCTACAAATTAACTTATGCTGTGTAGATATTTATTGTAATGAAGATCAAAATGGAAACAATTGCGATATGTAAACAAAGATTATTCAATAAATAAATAAGTACAGATATGATTTTGTTATTCACCCAAACAAGGGGGCACATTGCAACTGAGATGTAAGGGGCTACTGTGAATTAGGGGCCAGATTAATATGGGCATCTTAAGTGTAGCGAGATATTTGTTCACATTACATTTAAATTTCTGCATGTTAGTACAGTAAGGGAAACAGGTAGCAGGGAGGGAATTCCAAAAGCAAACAGTTCGAGGAATTAAGCTATTAGAATAGAAAGCTTTCCGGCACCTGGGGACCTCTACAGTGAAGGGATGGGATTTTGCTGATTGTCGGTTTGGTCGGGGGTATTTACGTTGAAATGGGCACAAATGTAGCTAGTTCGTCACCACACATTCCATTAAACTACTTGTAAGACAAGCATGGGAATGTGAAATTGCAGCGATGGAACAGGGGCTAGAACTTGGTAGACAGTGTGGGACCTATGAGATTAGAGTCTCTTTTTGGCCCCTGTCTAACAGGGGGAGGCTAGTGGTTGGTGCACCAGCCCAGATGTGGCAAAAATACTATTTAAACATGAAAACTTATTATTTCGTTAAAGTTTTCACAAAGTTAAAAATTTGTAATTCTATTTAGTATTTTGATTATAATACTAAAGTGGATTTATTTAGAATTTGAATTCATTTAAAAGTAAAATATAGACAAATGTAAGAAAAATATAGAAAATATAAATAAAATATAGACAAATAGAAGTAAAATAAAGACTAATGAACGTAAAAAATAGATAAATGTAAGTAAAATATAAACAATATAAATAAAATATAGACAAATGTAAGTAAAATATAGATAAATGTAAGTAAAATATAGACAAATGTAAGTAAAATATAGACAAATGTAAGTAAAATATAGACATATGTAAGTTTAATATAGACAAATGTAAGTAAAATATAGACAAATGTAAGTAAAATATAGAAGAATTGAAGTAAAATATAGACAAATGTAAGTTTAATATAGACAAATGTAAGTAAAATATAGACAAATTAAAGTAAAATATAGACAAATGTAAATAAAATATAAACAATATAAATAAAATATAGACAAATGTAAGTTTAATATAGACAAATGTAAGTAAAATATAGATAAATGTAAGTAAAATATAGACAAATGTAAGTAAAATATAGACAAATGTAAGTAAAATATAGATAAATGTAAGTAAAATATAGATAAATGTAAGTTTAATATAGACAAATGTAAATAAAATATAGACAAATTAAAGTAAAATATAGACAAATGAAAGTTAAATACAGAAAAATGTAAGTAAAATACAGACAAATGAAAGTAAATATAGACAAATGTAAGTAAAATTAAATTTAGACAAATGTAAGTAAAATATAGACAAATTTAATTAAAATATAAACAAATGAAAGTAAAATACATAAACTAAACTAATTAATCCGGATATTCTTTGAAATTCACTTCAAAAAATAAAAAATAAAAAAAATTATTTTTTTTACTATTTATTTTTGTAAATAAATTTTTATATTAAATATTATACAATATATCTTAGAAATCCTACAAAATGATTTTTATTTTAGAACAAATTCATTGTTTTTTTATTTTAATCTAAAAATCTTTTTCCTTGATTTATTAACAATTCTACTGTTAAAACATCACAAAAATCGGAGCTATCTGAATTTTCACGAAGGGCTTCCACCACATTTGCATACATAAAACTGAATTAAACTAATTATAACCCACATTTGGACCACTTACACCTAGAAGCCTTGTTTTAAAATTCATAATAATCGGTTAATTTGTTTAGGGGTGATCTTGTACATACAATTATATAAACATCTAAACATACCTTACTCTATATAGATAGATATAAGATATGAGATATAAGATAAGATAAAGATATCAAATTTCGTCCGCAAATTACAGTTGTATTTCTGTACTTTTGATCTTAGACATGTAACAATGTAGACTCTTTCAAAGGAGAGCTACAAGTCACTGGCTTTTAATGCATGAGTTCTAAATATAATCCTTTGATCATGAAAATGAACAAAAAGTTGTGAAAAACCAATCAGTCTCCATGTACTTCAACCTATTTTGTTGGGCAGATATTTTGAGAAATATAGTGTGCATATACCGGATTATAAATATTGTTGTAACTCTTGTTGTTGTAACTCTTGTTGTTGTTAATCTTGTTGTTACTCTTGTTACTATTGTGAGCATGGACATGCGTTGTTGTTTTTATTGAATGATTTTTATGCAGTCAGAAAAAGTGAAAATCCGCTTCTGTAATTGGTGACTCGAGTTAAATAAACTTAAGAGATATTAGAGTGTTTTCGGTCAGGATTATTGAGCACGTAAATGTAAAAGTATTTCCATGTATAGTAGTTGAGGGTGGATATTGTATAGTAGTTGAGTGTGAATATAGATTATTTGTATAATAGTTGAGTGTGGGCGGAGATATGTTGTCTAGTACTTGAGTGTGGATATAGATGAATTGCATAGTAGTTGAGTGTGAATGTAGATTATTGCATACTGATTTTGAGTGGGGATGTAGATTATTGCATACTAATCTTAGGTGTGGGTGTAGATGTATTGTATAGTAATTGAGTGTGGATGTAAATATATTATACCGTAGTTGAGTGTGGATGTAGATGTATTGTATAGTACTTGAGTTTTGATGTAGATGTATTGACTAGCAGTTGAGTGTGGATGTATGTGTATTGTCAAATAGTTGTATATGGATGTCGACATATTTTATAGTAGTTGAGTGTGGATATACATGCATTGTATCGTGGTTTTCTATGATGTAGTTGAGTATAGATGTAGATATATTGTATCATAGTTGAATGTGGATGTAGACGTATTGTACAGTAGTGAATAATGGACGTAGATGTGATGTATAGTAATTCAATGTGGATATATTTGTATTGTATGGCAGTTGAGTGCGGATGTAGTTGAGTGTGAATGTACTTGTATTGTTAGTAGTTGTGTGGATATAGGTGTATTATATAGTAATTATATAGTAATGTAGTGTGGATGTAGATACATTGTATCGTAGTTGAGTGTAGATATACATGTATAGTGGTTGTCTAGTGATGTGGATATATTTACAGTAATTGAATGTAGATGTAGATGTATTATATAATTGTTGAGTGTGGGTGTATATGTACCGTATAGTAGTTGAGTATAGATGTATATTTTTTATTGTAGTTGAATGTAGATGTATTGTATAGTAGCGAATATGGAAGTAGATGTGATGTATAGTAGTTGAGTGTGAATGTAGATGTATTGCATGGCAGTTGAGTGCAGATGTAGGTGTATTGTATGGTAGTTGAGTGCGGATGTAGGTGTATTGTATGGTAGTTGAGTGCGCATGTAGGTGTATTGTATGGCAGTTGAGTGCGGATGTAGGTGTATTGTAGTGCAGTTGAGTGTGGATGTAGGTGTATTGTATGGTAGTTGTGTGCGGATGTAGGTGTATTGTATGGTAGTTGAGTGCAGATGTAGGTGTATTGCATAGCAGTTGAGTGCAGATGTAGGTGTATTGTATGGTAGTTGAGTGCGGATGTAGGTGTATTGTATGGTAGTTGAGTGCGGATGTAGGTGTATTGTATGGTAGTTGAGTGCGGATGTAGGTGTATTGCATGGCAGTTGAGTGCGGATGTAGGTGTATTGTATAGTAGTTGTGTGTGGATAAAGATATATTGCATGGCAGTTGAGTGTGGATATATATGTATTCTACAATGATAATACTTGAGTCTGGATGTAGATGTATTGAATAGCAGTTGAGTGTGGATGTGGACGTATTGTATTGAGTGCAGATGTACATGTATTTTATACTAGTTGAGTGCGGATGTATATATAATCTATAGTAGTTGGGGGTGGTAGTACAAACTATCGTGTAATCGTGCGTAACTGACCACAAAAAGATCCACGAGGATTTCAACTCCGCATAACCGATTCAGTAAGGATCGTAATCTTTTGCAATCTAACTACGGTTGTTTCTTTCTTTTCAATCTCTCTCCCTATTTTGCCTTCACCCTCTTTTCTCCTTCAGCCTATGTCATTTTTTTAAAAACAATTTAAAGTAATATCGTCTTGCCACATTTCTGAAAAAATCTTTGGATTAGTGTAATGACGAAATGTTAACAATCTTACCATATCAATTCATTTGATTGCATTGTTTTGGCATATCCGCTTTTTCCATTTATATATATATACTAGCGAGTTTTGCCAGCTCGCTATTGCTTCGCAAAGTTTGCTACTTGAAATATTTGAAACCAAAGTGTTAAATTTTAAACATTTCATTCATAAATTTGTTGTAACCACGCATATTAACACTTTGGTAATTTCGATCTTTTTAATAAACCGCCAAGACATGAACAGACAGACAGAGGAAATCAATTCGCTTTGTGCGTGCGTACGCGTGTGTTTTCTTTTCTTTTTTTTATTAAAAACAATTTTTAAAAATGTGACGTCGGTCGCTAACGGGAGGAAGCAATGGACATGCTTCCCGCTTCCTCGATATGGCGTTGGAGAGAGGGGGGGGGGTCAATCAGGCATTCTTTCCTCTTTCAGAACTATTTCTTATGCCCCATGTATCTTTCTGTCTAGTTAAATTAGTTTAAATTACTTTCCTTGAAAATGAATCATACATTTTTGTATTAAATTACTTTAATTAATTACTGTTAATATCGAAAAAAATATTGCATATATATGGAATAAACAGAACGATAAAATTACGAATGAATGACACCAAACATCAATTAATTATAAAGTGTTTAAAAAATAGTTATGCAAATTAGTCATGGAAAGAGTTGTTTGTGCCTTTCATCTCTACGATATATATATATATATATATATATATATATATATACAGTATTTTAAAATACTATGTTGTATTATTGATTTGCATAGCACTAACCCGTTTTGATGTTGATGGTAATATAGGAATGATAAATAAAAGGAATTTCGCATTTATTCTTTTAGATATATATCTTTCTCTCTCTCTCTCTCTCTCTCTCTCTTTCTCCCCCCCCCCCATCTCTCTCTCTCTCTCTCTCTCTCTCTCTCTCTCTCTCTCTCTCTCTGGGAGTCGTTAGGTGGTCTCTCTTTTGAGACACGGGTTCGAATCCTGTACGAGTCTCAGTTTGCAATTTGTTGTATTCTTTGTTTATATCCAGCCTCGCGAACTAAATAATCGCTTGTTTAGTAATATTATCCGCGCAAACAATAGCATCAACACAAAAACGGCAGCTTAATACACAACAGAATATATATGTATAATTCGTTTTTTTTAGAGGGGGCTCACGTTGAAAGTGCCAACGTTTTACTTGTTAGTTTCTTAAGAGCTAAATGCCCGTGCTAGCAAGAAATCAATGGTAAACAGCTGTTGTGATAATGCAATGTGATTTGCACTCGCTATTTATCTGGATGTATTATTCAAATATTCATATAAAATCATAGAATTACGTCAGTAATTTAATTTTTCATATCTAAATTATTATTATCATTTCTGATGACCTAAAGAAGAAAAAAAAACATCAACCGTTGACTTTTTATTATAGAGTTGAGGATTTCTTTCCGAATTCATTTCAGGCGGCGGGTTAAGTCTGACGTGATATTTTCTTTCTCGTTTCTCCTCACCACTTGAAATGGTTTTGTCCGGGGGCTATAAAAATGCACGTGTTTTACTAGCCAACTTTTGCGTGACGAAATAGATACTAGACTCTCAAGAGTCTAGATGATTCATCTAGTCGACTATCCATGACTTTTGGGGATATGGTTCGTCTAGATAAAACATAATATATTATCTCTTCCCCCCTCTCTTATTCTCTCTCTCTCTCTCTCTCTGGTTTGATGGATGACGTCATTGTTCTGTGATATCATTCACTGTGCATGGTTATACCTTGTGTTACTCTCTTCTGTGCACGGCTATTCTCACCTGTTTTAATGGATGACAGTTTTACTTTATTTAATTTTTTTATAATGTGAAAATCGAAAATCATAGAAATTTAAAAAAATAGGAAATAAAATGGCAACATGGGGTTCAGGGCTTGGAGCAGGCGTACACATGGGTCCTCATTAATTCCCGGACAACATCGAGTGTGCCTGCTATTTATTAATGTATAGAAATTAAATATAAACAATTATCGCGCTTAAGATGTTTGCACACCTTTTGCGAAGGGAATTCTCACGTTTTCAACTGTGGTAATGAGTTTTAACTTGTATTTATTTATTTTTTTGCAAACTGTATATTGTGTACTTGAATACCAAAATCAAATGTCTATAACATAAGTAAATGTAAAAGTGTCTTTGTGTATCTATGTTCATATTTTTGTTTTGTTTTTTTGATGTCATTGTTTGTTTTGTTTTGTTGAGTTTTTGTTTAGCTAATTTTTGCTTTCTTTTACAGTTTAATTTTGGAATATCATAAGTGTTTTAATCTTTTAATTTTTACCCATTTCCTTCTTGTAGATTTAGTCGCAGAAATTCCATCGCAGGATTCCAGATCCTTGCCGGTGTTTCCCTGATATCATTGGCCATATTAAAAGGAATTGGAGGTGAGTCTGAACGTGGCTGGTAATAAAGTCATGCGAAGAAAACGTCACAATTAATCAATAGTTATGGGTTGTCTGTTCTTAGTTATAACATAATATGAAGTTATAAGTTGTCCCTTCTTAGTTATAACATAATACGAGGTTATAAGTTGTCCGTTCTTAGTTATAACATAATACGCAGTTATAGAGTGTCTGTTCTTAGTTATGTTAGGATCGAGGGTAACTGCTACAGTTATAACATAATCCATAGTTATAAGTTGTTCCTTCTTAGTTATAACATAATATGATGTTATTAGTTGTCCGTTTTTAGTTATAACATAATACGAAGTTATAGGTAGTTGTTATATCCACATATTTGGCCCCATAAATCATAAAAAAAGAACTGGGGACTTGTTGGCACATGTTCCCTCGCGTACAAAGAAACCAGGGTGCAGACGAACACACATGTCGAAAGGTCGGACAGAATGTTCTCCAGACAAGATAGAACATGACACGTTCAAAATCAGTCTACGCATTTTGCGGGGGCGGATGATTCAGCCAATGAGATGGGGGAACGGGTGGTGCTATGCAGATGAGGGGCCAGGAGAGCGGGAAAATCGAGGCGAGAAGAAATTCGAGGAGAAGGTTGTCGAGCAGCGTTGAGAGCGGACGTCTAGGAGATTGGCAACTCACCCAGCTGTCATAAAATCAAAAACAGGAAAAGTGGTATTTTAAAATTAAAGGCTAAGAAACACAGCGACGTTTAATACCGCCGTCTACCAGACACCAAAAGAAAAATACCTGGTCCAACAAAATTGACTACGACAGACCAGTCAATCATATTACTCTCCGAAGTCGAGATTACGTATATCTCGGGACCCTAAAAACAGCTCAGTAAGGACGGACCACAGAATCAAAAATTCTATTAAAATATCTTTCCCTCAGCCGTCAAACTGAAAAGGTATGTGTTTACGACATAGAGAAATTCGTTCTAAAATTGTCTTTTATGTTGTTTCTATATTGTCGTTTAAATGATCCCATGCAACCGTCCACCACGGTTTTAACCCACCCACCCTCCTATTACGAACTCCACATGGGAAGAGAAGAACTAGCCTTTATAATTAATTCTATATCCTGACTGATCAACTTTCTCGGATTTAACCAAAACCAGCCTCCTACTAAGAACTCCGCTTGATCAAATAAACACTTGTTATGTTTGCTTAAATTGTCATTTGTTGATTTTTGCAAGGGTATTATTTTCTTTATGTTTATAATTTCTAATACAAATGTGTCGTTTTCCTTTCGATGAATTTATCGAGTTGTCTCCCTTTCACCGGGGTTCCAACCTTTACACATTCTCAACATTCGTGGCTGAGTTACACATTTGTAACGTCAGTGTCTTAATATTACAATTATAACATAGTCCGTTCTAAGTTATAACATAATACGAAGTTATAGGTTGTGCGTTCTTAGTTATACATAATACGAAGTTATAGGTTGTGCGTTCTTAGTTATACATAATACGAAGTTAAAAGTTGTCCTTTCTTAGTTATAACATAATACGAAGTTATAGGTCGTCTTTTCTTAGTTATAATATGATTCCACCAGGGTTTTTTTACCCCGCCTAATAAACCGGTATCGTTCGGGCCTTTGGGTCTGCATTTACGCCGGTCTATTAGGGGTTGTCTGGTCCTGTGCAGTTCTAGGAGGTGCACTCTCCCAGGCTTTGCCTCCCCTCTTGTGGGAGGAGTAAGTTTATTGCTTACTGTCTGAGGCGCCCCTACCGGGGAATGCCGACGGGGCTGCCCAGGCAATTTTTAAAAAGCCAGAGTGCTCACCTCTCGAGCGCTGGCTTATCTAATCCCACTTTCCCGATCTTGTGTCACATCTTACCTTGTGGGAGGTAGATAAATAACATGATTCGAAGTCATAAGTTGTTCGTCTTTAGTTATAACATAATACGAAGTTATAGATTGCTAGTACTTAGTAATAACATAATACTAAGTTATAGGTTGTCTGTTCTTTTGTTATAACATAATACGAAGCTTTCAATGTTCACTTTTATTTATAAACTTTTATTTATGTTCTATTGTAATTTAAATTTAATTTATATTTTAATTATTATTCAAATCTAGAATCGTGTGCTTTTCTAATTAAATGCTGATCTTGTTAGAAACTTTTGTTCGCCTCAAACAAGGCCTATTGAAATAGGGGTCAGATTTATAGAGGACAGCTTAAGTGAGGATTTGGGCAGCAAGATGCCTGTTTAGAATACATTTTAATTTCTGTATGTTGATATGGTCGGGGAAACAGGGATCAGGGGGGGGGGGGATCCCAAAGACAAGCAGAAAGAAGCTATTAGAGTAGAAAAAATTCCGGGACCCCTACAGTGAAGGGGTTAGATTTTGCTGCTAGTCGGTAGGGTCGGAGGTATTTTCATTAAAAGGGTACACTTGTAGTAAGTTCATCGGAGCACATTCCGTGGAAGTACTTGTAAAACAAACACAGGGGTGCCACACTGCAGCGATGCGACAGAGACTGGAGCTTGGCAGACAGTGCGGGATCTATTAGGTTAGAGACTCTTTTTTTGGCACTCTGCCCAAGATGGAGAGGCGAGTGGTTGGTGCACCAGCCTAGATGTGACAGCAATACTCCATGCATAGGCGAATGGTGGCTTTATAGAGATATAAGATGCTGGCAAGTATGAGAAGTTTTCTAGCCTGGTAAAGGTAAACTACCTTCTTTGCAGCAGACTTTGCAGTATCCTCTGTGTACCTATTCCGATTCATGTTGTCTGAGAATGTTAGGCAAAGAGTTTGAACGTTGGACTCTAAGGAAGGTTCCATGCCAATCGGTGGTTGGAAAGGTTTCTTATAATTGCTATAGGAAAGTTGCTTTGTCTTTATAGCATTGAATATAAACATCCATTTTTGGCCCTATTCTACTTCATTTTTATGTATACATTCTATTTATTTTTCATAGCAATTTAAATTCAATTTATCTGTATAATAATACGTTACGGCATTTCGTGTTCATATGTACGTTATCATCAAGAAGTAGAGAAAGTGGACCTTGGGTTTACTTTCGGCGGCCTCGTAACTCTCGCTTTCCTTATTTTGTCTTTTAGTCTTCACATTCCATGAGCGATGTTTCTGACAAAGGGGAAAGAATTACTTGTTTCTGGGCAGGAATCTATGCATCAAACACTTATCGTTGGCTAGTTTTTTTTACCTTGAAGTAGTATTTTTCCAGCTCCTTACATCAAATGGTTTCATGCCTTGTCTGGAGCGATTTCCATTTTTTAAAATCCCCTTTTTTAAAAGATGAGATCGTCCGATCGCCAAAGATGCAATACAAAAAAGTAATTTATCTAAAACCAAATATACTAGAGGTATTTATCTTCCTCCCACAGCGGTAAATTGTGACACAAGGTCGGGAAAGTGGGATTTGAAAAAAAAGCGCCCTTGAGAAGGGAGAGTGCTCTGGCTTACAAAAAAATGCCTGGGCAGCCCCGTCGGTATTCCCCGGTAGGAGCGCCTCAGGCGATTAGCAATAAACTAACCCTTTCTCAAAGGGTGAGAAGGCAAAGCCTGGGAGGGTGGACCTCCTAGAACTGCACAGGACAAACCCTCAGACCGGCGGAATCAAGGCGCGAAGGACAAGACGATCTATAGGGTGTAGTATCCATCGGAACAGATACTACACTTTGATCTTGGCCAAAAGGTATATCAGGTATTAGAGGAAATATTCTAATCCATAAGGACAAAGCACAGATAAAAACAGTCACAGAAAAATATAGTCATAAAAAACGTCATAGAAAGAAACGTCACAAGAAAAAGTCACAGCAAAAAATTCTCTGTTACTTTTTTCTGTGACAATGGGTTCCCACTTGTATTTTAATTATTCAAATCTGGAGCCGATTTTTGCGCAAAATATTTGCTTACTCTTCTTATTACACGCTGATCTTCTTAGAAATAATACCTATATAAATTACTTAATTACAAATACATTTATCCCTATAAAATATTACCTTTCTTCCAGTGTTTGTGTATGGACAATATTATTTACAATTGCTTTTGAATCCACAAACGGTTTTTGCACAAAATATTTGCTTATTAAACTTCAACGCTGATCTTCTAACAAATTAAAAAAAAAAATTACTTAATTGCAAATGTTTTTATTCCTTTTCAGTGTTTGTGTATATACACTATTATTTACAATCCTCATCGCCCCAGAATTTTTACAAACACACAAAAATCTTCGCCTCTACAGCAAACTTATAGCACTTACAATCAACTCTGACTGATGTTGAAAATGAATGATATCTTAAAAACTTTTTGTCTTTTTCCTTCTTCTGTGGTTTATAAATTCAACAAATACATTCTAAACATTGCTTAACCCATTAATGTTCAATCTTTTTTTTCTTTAATTTATTACCAAAAATCTTCTGTAGATACAATATTATTTAAGACTAAAATTACTTTCAAACATTTACTTGATTTTATAAGATTCATGCTATATATTAAAAAAATGTGGGTTGGTTATAAGGGCTACTTGCCAACAATTTTTTGATTGAATAGTAGATGAAACTGATTGTATCTTTTCACTCTAGATTTTCACAGTTTACTGAAAACTGAGACATCAGTGTTGCCAATATACATCAGACAGTAGGTGAAATATTTGAAAGACACTCCAATCTTTATGACTAACTGGAGATATCTTTGAAAAAATACAGATGTTGCTGAAATATGGTTCTAAAACAGAAAAATATACAATATTATTTGATACTAAAATTACTTTCAAAAATTTACTTGACTATTGGATAGTTTTAGTATTAATTTATACTATAAATGTGGGTTGGTTACAAAAAAACTTTTGATTGAATAATAGATGAAACTGATTGTATCCTTCCACTCTCGATTTTCACAGTATACTGGAAACTGAGACATCAGTGTTGCCAATATCCATCAGACAGTAGGTGTAATATTTGAAAGACACTCCAATCTTTATGACTTACTAGAGATATCTTTGAAAAATACAGATGTTGCTGAAATATGGTTAATTATCATTCTCGTCCTAAAAAATGGCCATGGGCACTAATGGGTTCAATCAGATATCTGTTGCAACTATAATTGCATCTGTTACAGCGTTTTCCCGCTCCTATACCAATTAGAGTAAAATAGTCCAATCTAATAAATTAAACCTTTTGACACATTTCTTTTTCAATTATTGTTTTCAGAAGAGTCAACAACAATGAAGAATTTGACAATAGTTTTTACTCTTTTTGGAATGTTGGGTGCCAGCGGTGCTTTCTCAGGAGTTTGGCTCTACACCCCAGAAATCTACCCAACAAATCTCAGGTAAGTTATTCCTGAACTTCTTATTGAATGCGCTGGAAGTTATTGGACCAAACGCTCAATCCCTAAAATCTAGAAAACTATTCATTGTGATCAAATCATTGTGTCTTTTAATCACTAAAACTCAGAGAATTATCCAATTCTAATGAAATCTTCAGTATTAATTCAATAAATTATATATTTTACTAGCAGAATTGTTGCCCGGTAAAATTGAGGAACCAGAGAATCGCAAACCTCGCACATTTAGAACATGTCTTGTAAAATTTTTAATTTTATTAAAAGAGATACTGAATGAACACATATTTTAATTGTTATCATTTCAGCTTTTAGAAAATCCAATTTTCTTGTCTTTCTTGTCTGCTTCAAAAGTTATGAGCGTGTTGTAGATGGGTCACCTTTATGATATGTGTAGATGGGTCACATTTATGATATGTGTAGATGGGTCATCTTTATGATATGTGTAGATGGGTCACCTTTATGATATGTGTAGATGGGTCACCTTTATGATATGTGTAGATGGGGCACATTTATGATATGTGTAGATGGGGCACATTTATGATATGTGTAGATGGGGCATCTTTATGATATGTGTAGATGGGTCACCTTTATGATATGTGTAGATGGGGCACATTTATGATATGTGTAGATGGGGCATCTTTATGATATGTGTAGATGGGTCATCTTTATGATATGTGTAGATGGGGCACATTTATGATATGTGTAGATGGGGCATCTTTATGATATGTGTAGATGGGTCACCTTTATGATATGTGTAGATGGGTCACCTTTATGATATGTGTAGATGGGTCATCTTTATGATATGTGTAGATGGGTCATCTTTATGATATGTGTAGATGGGTCACCTTTAAGTTATGTGTAGATGGGTCATGTTTATAATAGATAATCGATGTTGTATCTGTTTATATCTTTATTTATATGAAGTTAAATATGTTTATATGTTTATATATTTGTATGTACAGGATTCACTCCGAAACTAATTAGCCAATCATTATGAAGTTTGGAACACAGCTGATAGACGTAAGAATCCAAATGTGGGCTATATTTAGTTTTAATTAGTTTCATGTAAAGGAGGTGGAAGCCCTTTGTGAAATTCAGATACCTCTGATCTTTGTAATATATTTTAATAGTTTTTTTTTTTAACATAGTTCACTCCAAACAAGGCAGGACGCCACTGTAGACGTAAGGGGCTAATGAGAAAAATGGGTGAAAGTTTTTTTTTGGGGGGGGGGGGGGGGGGTTCAACCTAAATTGGGAGCTGTGCAGCGAGATGTCTGTTTACATTAGTTTTAAATTTCTGCATGTCAGTACCGTCAGGAAAACAGGGAACAGGGATGGAGTTCCAGAGTCCAGCAACACGAGGAAAGAAGCTTTTGGAGTAGAAAGCTCTTTGGTATCTGGGGACCTCCACAATGAATGGATGGGATTTGGCAGATTGTCGGGTTGGTCAAGTAAATTTACATCGTGGGGGCACCAGAGCAGCAAGTTTATCAGAGCACAATCTATTGAAGTACTTGTAAAATAGGCACAAGGAAGCAACATTGCGGCAATCGGACAGGGGCTGGAGCTTAGTGGATAGTGAGGGACCTATTAAGTTGGTGACTCTTTTTTGGACCTTGTCTAAGAGGGAGAGACTAGTGGATGATGCCCCAGCCCATATGTGGCAACAATACTCCATGCATGGGCGGATGGTGGCTTTGTAGAGATATAGGATAATGTCAGATGTAAGAAGTTTAATAGCACGGTAGAGGGATCCCATCTTCTTTGCAACAGCCCTGGAAATGTCTTCAATGTATTTATTCCAATTCATGTTATCTGTGAAAGTTAGGCCAAGGAGTGTGAATGATGAACTCTTAGGTAGGGTGTTATTTGCCATGACAATCGGTGGTTGAAGAGTTTTCTTGTAGTTGTTGAAGGAAAGTAGTTTTGTCTTTGCAGCATTAAAAGTTATCATCCATTTTTTACCCCAATTAACTACAGACTGAAGGTCATTTTCTAAAGATTCAGCCATTGCCTCAGATATGTGCGCATTGGTTTTGCCCACGTTATTAGACATCAATTAATAAATATGCCCCAAATTTCAGTTTCTTTGGAGTATTTTAAAGGGTTTTTAGGGGGCATAATATGGGCACAACCTCCCATTTGAAAATCAAAATATTTCAGATTTACATTAAATTTGATCCATAGTCATTAGACATCAATTAAGCAAGATTTCCTGAATTTTACTTTCTGGTTAAGACCTCTTAAGCTTAATCCTTACATTTGATACATTTTCTAGAACCAAATTATGTAATCGATTATCATCAAAATTAAAATAAAGATTCTAGACATCAGGTTTAGCATCATTATATATTGATTTTAATTTTTGTAAAAGTGGTGCAAAACTGTTCTGTTCAGGGAAATGATTTTACCCGTCCTGGGTATTTTTCTTGTATTACGTATTTATATTTTCCATATATATTTGTATCTTTTCGTTGTAGGAGCGCTGGAACAGGTTTAGCCTCTGCCTCTTCTCGAGTATCAAGTATGTTGGCGCCTTTAACAAGATTACTGGTAAGTCGAATGTGAGTCGGGTTCATATTAGGGAATGTCGTCAGCAGGAAAGCTGACTTCACCGAGCATCATAAAAATCAAACACATGTGGTTCACATAAAGTTTAGGTAATCTTAAAAATAATTGTGTATTATTTCGATTATTCGGACTACTATTTTCATCTTGGATGTTATTCTTACTACGTTTCAGACGATGAAACCTCCGACCTTCTTAAGGTGGATCTTTATGAACTCGAGAATCTTCATGTTAAACTTAGGAACCTATACAGAATTTCGAACTGAACGCTTTTATGACTGACCAAATATTAAAGGAAACAATTTACCCGTTACAAAGTAAAAATGATAGATAGCGCAAAGTTGTTGGAGAGTAAGACATCACAAGGAAGGAGTGCATATGTAGGACGACAGTGACCTCCTTAGTAGTCCTAGTATAGAATTAAATACAGTATGGAAATGGATGATTATAAATAGTAGACTAGAACAGCATTATATATATATATATATATATATATATATATATATATATATATTACAGGCCTTTATCTAAATTGGTTTTCCTTCGCCCCAAAATCGAGAAAAATAAATCTTATTAGTACTCTCACTCATCGAGCACTTATGATTTGTTCACCAACACGACTCGATGCAGAACTTTGCGAAACTACTAATATTTTTCTTGCTAATGGATATCCCATCAATATCATAAAAAGCACCATTGCACGCAAAGTTGCTATATTTAATGGTGGTAAATTTATTGGCCCGTCACGTTGCCCCATTTATTTGAAACTTCCATGGTTAGGTTCTGACGGCCTTGACATTGTCAAAAGGATTTCTTCTTCTACTCAACGTTGTTTTCTAGCAGCCATGCTGAGAGTAGTTTACACGACTCGAACCTTTTTCTCTTCTTTTTGTAAGGATGATTTGCCAGCCATTCAAAAGAATTCTGTTGTTTATAAATTCCTGTGTCAGTGTGGAGCTGACTACGTTGGCAAGACATCCCAAAGATTAGAAATTAGAATATCCCAACACATACCACGTGATATTCGTTTACACAAGGTTTCAAGATCATCCAGGAACTTCCAGGCACAGGAATCAGCCATCGGTAATCACCTGGTTAGTACAGATAGTTGTTCTGACAAGTATTCCGATGGGTGGTTTTCTGTTTTACACAGTGCCAGGTCGAACTACCATCTCAATATTATTGGGGCGTTAGTTATTAACAATTCTCGACCTAGCCTGTGTAGACAAAAGATTTTGAAGCATCAGTTGGAGATCTTTAATGATTCAAATCCACCACAACATTGAGAGATTTACTTTTCTTTCAATCGTTTTCGCCACCTTAAACAAATTTTTTCCCCTCATATCTCATCGATTTTCTTAGTTTTTAATTTATCATTCTGACGTTTCCTCTTTTTTAAGATGGCAGTCATTTGAAAATAATTCCGCCCTGGGAAAAGTTATTTGAGAAATCTAAATAATACAAAAAATTCTGATAATCTTGCTTGTTTGCATATTGAATATTTTACATGGTGGAAGGAAGAGCGAATGAGACGAGAATTGGTGGCAAGAGAGAAATAGTGAGAGGATCAAATGGTGGTAGCAGGCGAGTAGCAGTAGTAGTAACAGTGTAAGAGAAGGAGAATAAGAGGATGACGTAAATAAATAAATGATGTGAATAAAGAAAAGGAAAATTTGAAAATTACAGAACATTATAAAAATGTCATAGTCAATCTTTCGATAGCTGTACTTTTTCTCTGGACATAACTCCTACAGAGGATGCAGCAGTTCTTTGTTTGACTGGACTGCTCTACCATTAACTTAATCTGGCAAGTTCATCTGCTGAGAGCACACCTTCACCAAGCTGCTTCTCATTGCTTCACCGTAGATCTGTCAAGGTGCTATGTCTTGCCAGAGGGCAATCTGTTATTTTGTCCGGCACTGTTTATTTTTGTGTATTCGCAGCTGACTCTTATATCTAAAAGTTGTTTCCCTATCTGCAACCTTGGTAGCCGGTGGATGAGAGTTATCCTTTTCACATCACAAGAATGCTAAGAGTTACTCTTACCATCTCCTGGAGACAGCACTCAACAAGAGAGCAACTTTATGTGTTGCATTCTCTGCTTACCTTCTCATGGGTACCCGGGTTTCGTCTCCGCTGGCCGGTGTATCTTGTCTTCTGAACAATAACGAGAGGACGTTGGTCTAGTTTTAACAGTTTTATTTGACATAAAACAAAAGTCAGACTGAAGAGTTTGTACGAGAGAGAGGGAGAAAAAAGAATTACTGGGAGGGTTTTACTTGAATCATTCTAGCTACTGCCTTGCTGTGCAGCGGTCATTTTCACACGTACATCGGCCAAGAATTTGAAACAAAAGAGATCGTAATAGCCTCCCACTGACCTGACATCACTTCCAACTTCCGCTGCTACTTCTACCCAATTTTAAGGGAGTCCTCCTATTTTCTGAGCCCCCCACTATCTAACATATGGACATATTCCTCAGATCTCAGCCCTGATCAGAGAGAAAAGAACCAGATTTGCTGGTCACTGTTGGAGGACAAAGGATGAAATCGTCAGTGATGTTCTTTTGCGAATGACAAAACAGGGATGTGGTTTAGTGGGGAGACCACACCGAACGTACATCAAGCAACTGTCAGAGAACACACAGTGCACCTATGGAGACCTACCTGGTGTAATTGAGCATAGAGTGAGCATAGAGTAAAATGGCATGAGAGAGTCAAGAAGACCCGTTACACTAGCATGATGACGATGACAACAACGACGAAGAAGAAAGGTTTAAAGCTGGAAGCAAGTGTACCAGGGGGTTCTAATTCATTATGGGGTGGACATTCTAGCACTTTATAATTTTATTTTCGGCTGTTATGCAATATCACCATTCAGTATTTTCTTTTCACAATGTTTGTACTTAAAGCATTAATAGTATGCGTAGACATGCATAACTTATCACATCCAAGTTCATAACAGTTATCTGCAAAAGAAATCAAAACAAATTAGGTTAGATTGTGGAGGTATGTGTCAGTAATGGCACTTTTCTACTTTTGTATGTTTTTTTTATCTATATTATAATACACTAAGCTACTTCATGTTCGTACTCATGTCATCACTTTTCATCTCTTTTTATAAAAGGTGGGATGACTCGATCTTCGAAGATGAAATTAAAAGATAATATTATTTTTTAATTTTATCTCATGTCGCTCTTGCATCAAACGTGAAGTTCGAACTAAAATGCACTTTTTTTACCTTTGGGCTGAGAGCAAAGTGTAGTATGTGCTCTGTACAAAAATATTACAATAATATCGTGGGGTCTGTGAACACACCAGATGTCCAGAGAATGGAAATATATCACAAACTTCTACAAGAGATAGACCCCTATAACTAGATATATTTTGAAACTACATTAACCAGAGTAATTAGATAACAATGTTTCAGGTTGAACAAAGATTGTACAATAATATCGTGGGGTCTGTGTTTATAACAAGGCACACCACTCGTCTCTATGCACCGTGGGGGTCGTTGGCACCTCACACACAGGTGTTTGATATACTGGTCGCGGTGCCAGATATAACAAGTACCCCACTTGTGTCTCTGTCTCTCTGCGCGCAGATTTTGCCAGACCGTGCACACTCTTCGGCCGATCGTCGTAGTGGCAATAAAAAAAAATATGTCGATCGAAATTCCTCTAGGCCAGAATGACGACGATGATGATGATGACTTCGTCGATCCTCGTCGTCTCGTCCAACTCCCACGTTGAAACTGTTTATATCAGCGAACGATTACTGGGTGAACAGCAATCGGCTGGTTCTGTAAGGCAGAATATTATTCAAAGCAGAACAAAGTGAAAAGAACAATATGCAACAACTCGGGCGGGGTCTTTTTGTATAAAAGACTGTTGCGTTAAGCTATTTCGTTGTCTGTGTGTATGTGTGAATCCATTCACAATGGTTATTTAGTCACAAGTTAACTATCTTAAGGAAAACGAGGATGAGTTTGTCCGGTTCTCTATTCATTGTCGAACCCGCATGCGTGCCCATTCGCGACTGGGCCTTCTCGCATTCCAGCTCGTTCTCATCTCGTTCTGTGGTCTCCTTCGTTCTGTCATCTCGTGGTTCTCTCAAAACGTAATTTCTCTTATTGAGATGTCTATCGCCACACTCTCCCTTTGTCTACCATATTTCTCTATGTGTTTCTTCCTCTCTCAGGGTTTGGGGCGGGCGCGCCCTCCTCCCAACGCTGTCTCTGAAATAAAATGGGGTTTTCGTGATCTCTAAATTAACATCTGGTAAGCATGTGCTTTGTGTGGCGATGAGCAGAATTGATACCTCAACACGACTATTCCTAGACAACCGGCGCCATAAACCAGTTTGTTTGAATAGCTGATTTCACGTCGAATATATACTAGTCTTATATCTCCACTTCGTTTCTACGCAAGGTCTATCATCATCACTAAGATGCATACTAGCGCATAACTAGGGTACCCGATCTCCATAAACCCCGGATACGTTGTCACATGTTTGCGCTGGACGAATAAACGAACAATAAATATATATCCTTATCTTTTTGCACATAACTGTTCGTCGTCATTCTTTTAAGCATAGCAGCAATATGCAACAGATACAACTATGAAATTTCCACGGGTCCCGACCTTCACCCAAGCATATACCAAAAGTATTTCACTGCTATTGTTTAGTTTGTAGCATTGCCACTGTTTTAGCAACAATAGTTGAATTAATTTATTACAGGATGTCTCTGCTCCCCAATGCCACACATGCGATCTCCTATATAAAAGGCAGTTGTCTGTGTATGTATGTGTATGTATGTGTGTCTGTATGTGCGCATGTATGTATGTGTGTATGTCAAGCTAAAACTTGAATAATACGCATCAAATATCCATAAAGTTGATATTTTCTAAATCGACCATCTTTCGGGTATATAATATCGAAATATTGGGGAAAAACATTAATTCCTTGATATAGAACTGACACAAAATTTATCGTGGGGGGGGGGGTGACAAATATTTCGTTTTTAGCAAACCGCGCATGCGTAGACATCACACCGGAAGTAAACAAGCCAAATTCATAGTGACATTTCTTCATTGCATACTTCACTCGTCAAAAAAAACTTGCAATTAAAAATAATTTGCTGTATTTTACGTGACTAATTAAGGTCAGTAAATGAGAAATCTTTCTAGACTGAGGCAACCTTCCTTTTATTTTATAACTTTCTTCGTGGAAAACTCAACGGTTCTTTTTTTTTTTAAATATTTCATTCATTTTATTTTTTTAAAGTAGGGAATACTACACATTATCTTTTCAAACAAATATTGCTTTTCTTTATTGAGAAAACGTTTTACATTTATAAACGTATTCATTTAAAAACATATTCGTAAAAAGAAATCACTGGTAAAAAGGAAATCATTTTGTTTTAATTAATAAAAAAATATATAAACTTTAATCAAAGTAGTTTTATTTATAAAAAAATCACTGGTAAAAAGTAGTCATTTTGTTTTAATTAATAAAAAGTATACACTTTAATCAAAGTAGTTTTATTTTATCTCTTCTTCTCTTCGTAACTATACGTACACGTGCTTCTACAGACTTTGAACCGAATCAAATTACTTGCCTCCTTCGCAAACAAAATAAATACGTTCGTAAAAAAACTGGTATAAAGTAATTATTTTGTTTAAATTAATAAAATGTATACAGTTTAATTAAAGTAGTTTTACTTTTCTTGATTGTTGGTAAAACACATTATTCATTTACAAACAAAAGTTTGTTCTTAGTAAAAAAAAAATGTAACTGCGCTAAACAAAGAAATTTGTTACTGGTTAAAATTTCGGAAAATAAAAAATAAAAAAAGAACAAATAAGGGAAGTGGGATCGAACCCTAAACTTAATGATCTGTAGTCAATGACTTTAACTATTGCACCAAATTGCATGAAAAATCTTACTCTACTTTTATGTACTCATTCCTAAGATTCAACTTTCACATACCCCCTATTACATGCCTTCATGCTATGATGTTTTCTTTTAATTTTTTCTGTATTTAATACTAATTAAACATTTGTTTTCATAACAATAGAGTACTTATGCAGTTTACCTTCCGGTAGGTTACGTATAGGCATTAAGATTGTGTTAATGTTTTTGTTTTCGGTAAATATTATTAAATGAGGCATAATTTAGAGTTAAAATCCATTTAACATTACGTATGTAAACTTGAGAAAAAGAGAATATCCAGAAAAATCAAAACATTTAGGGCCATTCTAACATTTTAGGGAAATTAACTAATTTTTGTTAGATCTCTAACGTCTGGCAAAATCGTAACACCACACGAAATCGCCTTGAAAAGTAAAATGCAAATAATTTATCTCTCATAACCAGAAAAAAGGAATGAACTTGATGGAGGTGTAAGAGGGGTGGGGGACAGGGGAAGTGGAAAAACGGAGAAGAGAGACGGGTTGAAAGGGGTACCAAGAAATTTTAATATAAAGATGTTACACACACTTTTAACCTCTTTTATTTTGTTTTATTATGGCCCCGGGCAACACCGGGTAGCCCTGCTAGTCTATTAGATAACGGGCAAACGTCTGTGTGTGTGTGTGTGTGTGTGTGTCTAGCTAAAAATTAGAACATACAAACATAAACCATCAACATTGACATTTTCTTGATCAGCATTGCTCGGAATAAATAATATCTAGAATTTGAAAAAATATCCATTCTTTGACCCTAAACTGCCGTCAATTTCGTCAAGGGGGTATTGGTTTTCCAGTCATTTTCATTTACTAACTAAACGTAGTAACTCTGATTGTTTTTCAAGGAGTTATTTCCCTTATGCCGACTCGAGTAATCTATAAACAATGTATGTCCAGAGAAAAGAAATGGGCTGGACGAAGAAGAAAGAGGGGGTGGGGAGAGGCAAAGGGGAAAACGGGAGAGGGGGAAAGAGAGATAGATAGAAGTTTTAATAGAAGTATGTTACACTTTTGCCCGGGCAACGCCGGTTAGCCCTGCTAGTCGTTAATAACATTCACAATTTTTCTACAACCCAACCCTATGTGGTACAAATAAACTTCAGTCTACGCCTGACTTGTCCACTAAGTTTCAGTTATAACAGTCTTTATTTTATCACCGTTCAATGATAAGCACACGTAGATATGACGTGCAAAAGTGTCAATAACTCCGAGACACCCCCCCCCCCTCTTGACACTGCCCTGATTTGGGCTGTGATGGCTCTCTTAAGTCAAGGAATAATCTAAGGATTGTTTGATAGACATTATCTTTGAGATAACATCACGGACAAAATCTGGAGGTTACGGTACGATGAGTCTGAAGCTAACTCAAGATCACACCTCATGCTGATGAGACGATCACCTAAGTGTCCCAACATCTGATTGAATGGTGATACAACAAAGACTTTTGGATATTTATGATTGAAACTTAGTGGACGAGTCAGGCATATATTAAAGTTTATTACACTTTCTGTAGAAAGGATTGTGGATAATATTAATGATTCGATGGGCGGCATTTTGGGGAGGGTCACTCTATATAATATTTTATATAATGATAGAAGATCGATATTGTAACTTCTTGAATAATTAAAGTATTAGCTTCTTTTTCTTTGAAGTTGTCTTTCCTTTGATTGGGAACTCTTCTTGGTGACACCAGAAGTCACGGATGGAGAGACACACACTTAAGTGTTGAACAGGAGTTGTGACTAATAATGTTTGTTTGTGTGTTAAGCAAGTCTGACTACTGCATAGAGCTCACTAAGATCGTGCCTCAGGATTGTATGGTCTGCATGAAGTTCTCCTTGTGGGTTGCAACTATTCGTTAACCTCTAGGATTGCAGGTGTTTACCCCTTAACACAGAGAACAGCAAGGCTCAGCGGTTGCATGCAAAGTCGGGGAAGGTTTGGCCTAGAACACACAAAGGATTCGCACAAGAGGCAACGCTGCTACTTCCACTCCATTGATTTGTGGTTCCTCACCTGACATGTTGTTGCTTGTCACACACAGTAATTGAGACGACCAAAGGACGAAGGGTCCTGATACCGACTCCTCCTGGATTTTCACCAGAGCCTTATTAGCCGGGTAGCTCTGACATTGTTACGTTGCGACGATAAGCCCCCCCCCCTTTTTTACTTGCCCCCCCATTTTACGGTCATCAATAATGAAGTTATATATGCATGTGATTAACCGCCCCCCCCCCCCCCACACTTTTTAGGAGAACCCCACCACACACACACTTTTATAACTGTCCCGCCGGTCCTGCCTACTACGGTGAGGAAGGGTTGGGATTTAGGGGGAACTGCTGTTGGTCTAGCAAGCAAAACAAGGGCTCCATTAATCTACGATGATTATACCTTTTTTTCCAATGTTAAGCATTTTGTATGAGAAGAAAATAGAGGAAGTTTATTTCTTCTTTATTCAATAACAAGTGGACAACGGATTTCTATGATTGATACATCAGTTTATAATAGGAAACGATTTGCATCGTTTGTGTCATAAAAAAGAGAATATACAGCATACATATATTTCTTATTTAATTATACATAAATTTTGTCAATAGACAATAGACAACTCGCCAGTGAGGGTTGACATGCGTTGCATGGAGAGAAATGACATTATATATATATATATATATATATATATATATATATATATATATATATTAGTGTGTGTTATAATGAAATAAATTCCAGGAGGAAATCCGAGTATGAGAGCTCAATGTAATAAACAGAGCAAGAATAAAATAAAATATAGTAACACGAAATTACATAATCATCGACGCAATAATTTATTTCAACCTTGTGGTATTGTCAAGCATCCAAGTGAGATGATTACATTTTTGAAAATGAGAAAAGAGAAATTAACACTCGACAATTCAAATATAAATAGAGAGAGAGAGAGAGTGATAACATATCTATTACATATTTAGAGAGAGGGGGAAATTTGAAGCATATTTAATCTATAATTTTATAAGGGGGCGGGATTACATGATTTATGACGGAGAGGGAAGAAAAAGCCATATATATATATATATATATATATATATATATATATATATATATATATATATATATATATATATATATATATATATATACACTTTAATCTACCCCAAACAAAGCATGTTTCCACTGAGACTACTGTGAATTAGGGGTCATACCTACAGGGGCATCCTAAGTAGGGAGTGAGCAGCGAGATATTTGTTTACATTACATTTAAATTTCTGCATGTTGGTGCAGTTAGGGAAACATGGAACAGGGAGGGAATAAGAAAAGCTAGCAGTTCCAGGAAAGAAGCTATTAGAGTAGAAAGCCTTCCGGCATCTAGGGACCTCTACAGTTAAGGGGTGGGATTTTGTTGATTGTCGAGTTGATCAGGGGTATTTACGTCGAGGGGGCACCTATGGAGCAAATTCATAGGAGCACATTCCATGAAAGTACTTGTAAAACAGTTTTTGTTCAATTATACATGGATTATTTCCTTATTAAATTATAAAAACATTTATTTTTTAATTCTACATACATTTATTTTTTAATTCTACACACATTTATTTTTTTAATTCTACACACATTTATTTTTTAATTCTACACACATTTATTTTTTAATTCTACACACATTTATTTTTTTAATTCTACACACATTTATTTTTTAATTCGACACACATTTATTTTTTAATTCTACATACATTTATTTTTTAATTCTACATACATTTATTTTTTAATTCTACACACATTTATTTTTTTAATTCGACACACATTTATTTTTTAATTCTACATACATTGATTTTTTAATTCTACATACATTTATTTTTTAATTCTACATACATTTATTTTTTAATTCTACACACATTTATTTTTTTAATTCGACACACATTTATTTTTTAATTCTACATACATTTATTTTTTAATTCTACACACATTTATTTTTTAATTCTACACACATTTATTTTTTTAATTCGACACACATTTATTTTTTAATTCGACATACATTTAGTTTTTAGTTCTACATACATTTATTTTTTTAATTCTACACACATTTATTTTTTAATTCTACATACATTTATTTTTTTAATTCTACACACATTTATGTTTTTAATTCGACACACATTTATTTTTTAATTCTACACACATTTATTTTTTTAATTCGACACACATTTATTTTTTAATTCGACACATATTTATTTTTTAATTCTACATACATTTATTTTTTAAATCTTACATACATTTATTTTTTAATTCTACACACATTTATTTTTTTAATTCGACACACATTTATTTTTTAATTCGACACACATTTATTTTTTAATTCTACATACATTGATTTTTTAATTCTACATACATTTATTTTTTAATTCTACATACATTTATTTTTTAATTCTACACACATTTATTTTTTTAATTCGACACACATTTATTTTTTAATTCTACATACATTTATTTTTTAATTCTACACACATTTATTTTTTAATTCTACACACATTTATTTTTTTAATTCGACACACATTTATTTTTTAATTCGACATACATTTAGTTTTTAGTTCTACATACATTTATTTTTTTAATTCTACACACATTTATTTTTTAATTCTACATACATTTATTTTTTTAATTCTACACACATTTATGTTTTTAATTCGACACACATTTATTTTTTAATTCTACACACATTTATTTTTTTAATTCGACACACATTTATTTTTTAATTCGACACATATTTATTTTTTAATTCTACATACATTTATTTTTTAAATCTTACATACATTTATTTTTTAATTCTACACACATTTATTTTTTAATTCTACACACATTTATTTTTTAATTCGACACACATTTATTTTTTAATTCTACATACATTTATTTTTTAATTCTACACACATTTATTTTTTAATTCTACATACATTTATTTTTTTAATTCTACATACATTTATTTTTTTAATTCGACACACATTTATTTTTTAATTCTACATACATTTATTTTTTAATTCTACACACATTTATTTTTTAATTCTACATACATTTATTTTTTTAATTCTACACACATTTATTTTTTTAATTCGACACACATTTATTTTTTAATTCTACACACATTTATTTTTTTAATTCTACACACATTTACTTTTTAATTCTACATACATTGTTTTTTTCTTCCAAATAACTCACCCCTATTTTCTTTATGCATTGTTCATTTGACAGGCCAGCAAAATTCCATGGGCGCCAGGCACAATCTTTGGAACCGGATGTTTGATGGCTTGTGCACTGTTGTTCTTACTCCCAGAAACAAGGGACCAGCAACTTCCGCAGACACTGGAAGATCTGAAGATGCTTCAGTCGGTGAGGAGCTCAAAAGACATAGAAAAGAACAGTTCCAAGTACTTAAAGCACTAATGTATTGGGTTCCATTTCTTTCTTTTGGTTTCCGTATTATTTTTTTAGAACATTTTGTCGAACTTTCAAAACGGTTTTTCTGTCATTTACGACATTCAAAGACTGTTGACGTAGAATGAGAAAGAAGAAAACTGAAGAAAAAATAGAAAAAGAAAGGATGGCCAAGTTTAGTGGTGGAATTCAGGTGGTTCACGTTATTAATTCTTGCAAACTGGTTTACCAAAGTTATAAGAGTTTGGAGAACAAGTTCTTGAATTCGTTTTTAAATTCAAAGTTTTTACTTAATTAATGGTGTTGGGGTTTAATCAAGTAAATTCATTTTCAATTTGTATTTTTTTTTAAATTCGCAATATTTCATAAAAATAAAACTTTGAATTTTATTTCAAAAAAGATTTCCACAATAACTTTAGGCTTGGGGTGTCTGTTTTACGGCATATCAACCCTATTTTTTGGAGTATTTAATGCGGAAACAAAATACCTATGTGTAACGATTCGTCGATGGGATGTTTTACGGTATACCAACCTTTTTTGGGTTATTTAATGCCGAAAGACAATAAGTCTTACAAACGATTCCTGATATACGATTAACTGAACACAAGGTGTCATTTTTATCCGTGGTTGGGATGCAATTATAAGTTCATACTTTTCTCAATGGTATTAGCACTTAATTGTACTTACATGCTTATTTGCTGGTTGTTGTTTGCTTTAGTGATCACACTTAACATATTTGGCCTTTTTGCTAGAAACAAAGTGTAGTATCTGTTATGATACTACACTTCATCTTTTCTGTCAAGGAATCTTTCTAGACTGAAACAATTTTTATTTTGTCCCAATCCAGAGTGCCCCTATTTGAGATGCTTTATTTTCCTCACATTAAAAACCGACCTTGTATCTAACCCTGGTTATTTGTTAAATTTACATTTGCCTAAATTTTATAAAACCCGTTTTGTGAAATTTATGCTACATTTGCATACATTCCACAAAACGCATCTTGTGAACATTATGCCAGATCTTTAAACTTTAGGAACAAGGAGGAATATTTCAAGTATATCTAAATATGTTAAGAATCATAACTACAGCAACCATCAACAAGTAAATAAACAATTCACCAAATTAAACACAAATCCGATAGGGTTTGAACTCGGCATAGCCAATTCCATAGTCTATGACGGTTTGTTTATTAGGCAAATCACACAGCCTTATCACAATAACTTTAGAATATTATTTAAGAGCTACAAAACATCCCATGAATTTCCAAGTATAAAAATTGAACTTTGTTGCTTACTTGGCCAAGATAAAATGTCACAGGAAAAAAAAACTCGACTTTGGCTAGTCACAGAAAAAATCTAAATTTTGGTTAGGAAAAAGCCACAGAAAAAAATCATAGAAAAATGTTTCTATTTTGGCAAGGAAAAAGTCACAGAAAAAAGTCTAAATTTTGGCTAGCAAAAAAGTCAGAGAAAAAATCACAGAAAATTGTCTAAATTTTGTCACGGAAAAAAGTATGAAATTTTTTTTTTTTGCTTACTTTCATCAAATATTAGAGAAATGAAGTGTATGATTCATGGTTTTACTTTAAAACATTTGTAAAAAGTTCACAATTTATGTATAATTTAGGTGTATTTTTTGTTTACTAATAAACTAAATTCATAGTTATGAGTTTAAACATTTAAAAAGACATGATAAAAAAACTCACAACCTATGCATATTTGCGTTACTAGTAATAAAGTCGTGGGAAAAAAGTCACAAAAAAATCTAAATTTTGTGCTAGATAAAAAGTCACAGGATAAAAACTCGACTTTGGCTAGGAAAAAGTTACAGAAAAAAGTTGAAGAACAATGTTGAAGGAAAAAGTCTAAATTTTGGCTAGAAAAAAATCATAGAAAAAATGTTTCTATTTTAACAAGGAAAAAGTCGCGAAGAAAAGTCACAGAAAAATGTCTAAATTTTGGCTTAGAAAAAAGTCACAGATAAAAGTCTTTTTTTGTATGGAAAAAGTTACAAAAAAGTCTCAATTTTGGCTAGGAAAAAAAAGCCACAAGGAAAAAAATCTCAATTTTCGCAAGGAAAATTTATAAGAAAAAGATTCCCATAAAAGAATGTTTCAATTTTGGATAGAAAAAAGCCACAAGAAAAAGCACAAAAAAAGTTCAAATTTTGCAAGGAAAAATGTCACAAGGAAAAGTCGCAAAAAATTTAAAGGTAAGCTAGGTAAAACATTGATAGGGAAAAATCACAGAAAAACGTTTCAATTTTGAATAAGAAAAAGTCACAATCAGTGGCTGGTAATAAAGTCACTTATGGTTATACCTAATCTGATATCATTCTAATATTAATTTTATAAAACTGAAAATTCAACAATACACTTTTTATCGAAGAAAAACAGAAACATTGTTACTTTTTTTCTGTTTTATGTAACTTTTTCCTGTGTTTTTTTTTAATCTGGATTTATATTTTTAGGTCTTCTGACTTTTGCTGAGAAATAGACACAGAAAACATTACAGAAAAATAATCACAGAAAGAAGTTTCAATTTTGGCTAGGAAAAAAGTCACAGGAAACGTTTACACAAAAAAGTCTAAATTGTGGCAAAGAAAAAGTCACACAAAATTTCAATTCCGTCTAAGAAAAAGGCACAGGAAAGAAACCCTAAATTTTAGTTAGGAAGAAAGTCATAGAAAAAAGTCTAAATTTTGGCAAGGAAAAAAATTACAATAAAAGGTTTCCAGAAAAAATGTCTTAATTTGGGCTAGGCAAACGCCATAGGAAAAATACTCCAACCTAAAAAGTACAAATTTGACAGTTAATCTTTCTATTGAAGAAAAAAAGGAACTATGCTAAAATTGTTTCTTTTTTAGTTTCTATTTTATGTGACTTTTTCCTGTGTTTTTTCTAATCTGGAATCATATTTTATTTTTTGCTAATAACAGAATGAATTCATTGTTTTAATTCAAAACATTTTAAACGGTCATGTGATATATCATATAATGAGTAGATACAAAATAATAATGTCACAAACTAGCTGTACCTACCCGGCGTTGCCTGGAGAGCCTATAAAAATATAATCCCAAATACAGTCATGTTTGCAATTTATTTTAAATAGGAGTGTTATTAAAACATTGTTTTAGTTTTCCCTTATTTCATTGGAAATTAAGAAAATTAATTTTATGTATATTTATCAAAGTTATGTAAAAGGCGAGAAACACGCATTCATGGACACACTACATCGTAGTTTTATTAATAGAGATGAGTCAATGGAGTCAGGAAAGGGACGTAACTCAAAACATCATGATCAAAGGGAAGTAATTGCAAAGAGCTAACTGTAATTCAGACATGGTATTTTAAACCTAGAATTCTCCAAATTATCTTTCATAAAGTAGCTTTTCATTTTACACTATTGTTTATTGATTTAAATAAATATCCGATTAACAGTATTAAAAAATAATAAAAATGTATCAGTCACTACCACGTTGCCATCGCCCCTACCACGATGACAAAGGGTTGAACTTTAGAAGGAGGTTGCTGCTACTGATGATGATGATGCTCATTATCATTATCATAGCAATCTCATCACGGAATAATGGTGATTGTTTAATAAAGTGCCATGATAGTCACGAATTTCAATACTCAGAAGTTTTTGGTTTCATTTACAAAACAAACAAAAAAGATGCCTTAACCCTTTTCACTGTCACAATATTCACACTTTTCTATCACTCGTTATAAATTAATTTAAAGGCCACGCAGGGTTGCCAGACTATAGTAAATGCTTGAAACAAAACTTTTCGATAAAAATAAGGAGAACAAATAACAAATATTTATTTTTAAAAAAGTAAAATCGAAAACTTCTGAATTGACAGTTTAGAAGCTTCAAAATCACAGTTGAAGTTTCTATAGACACAAGAAACATCGTCGCGTCGGACATAACTTTCATAAATACACATTGAATTATATATATATATATATATATATATATATATATATATATATATATATATATATATATTACACTAAATTCCATCTCAAAAAGAGGCTGCCTAAATGGGACGTAAATATCCATGTTTTCTTCGTGAGAATTCTATTCAATTTAAGTTGCTTGTTTTGTAGATTTTTCTGTTTGCTTTTTAAAAATTCCTATTTCACGAAATATTTTGATTACAAAATTAATGTCACCAGAATTAAGTCATTTTATCTTTTACTCCCGGGCAATGCTGGGTAGGAACAGTATATTATTTAATAGCTGTTTGTTATGCCTCTTTGAGGATCGTCTGCCTTTTCAACAATCTTCGCAATTGAACCCTTAACTAAATTATGCATTTAGTTCCCATGAATGGCCTCTTAATTTCCTTGTTTTTCCTATTATTCTCATGCCATCCAGTTTCATCTATTGCTGTTCTTATTCTGATCAGGCAACTTGTTCCTATTCTATACTAGCAGGGATACCCGCCGATGCCCGGGAGAGTAGTAAGTAATTTATTTTTATCAATAACAATTGATTTCCTACTGGTGTCACACACGAGATAAATCTTACTGTAAAAAGCTAGACAACTAATCGATGTAAAACTTACCAAAAAGAATCAAACATACACGGGAGTTAAATCTTACTTAAAGAACTGAATAAAGTTTTACTAAAAAAATAAAAATATGCGAAATAAATTTTACTTAAACAAAAAACTACTCTCTCTCTTTCTTTCTTCCCCCTCTCTCTCTCTTTCTCTCTCTCTCTCTCTCTCTCTCAAGTTTGTAAATAAACTACCAGTGTGCTCGTAGATAAATTCCTATTTTAGCTAAAATAAATTTAAGAACAAGGTAGTATGTTTTTGTCTCTATTAAAAGAGAAAAACCTTTCATTTATTCTTTATCAACAGTTATTAAGATTAAATAGCTACAAAAACATAACTGCCCCCCTTTGTGATTTAAGACAAATTTCAGTTAATAACATAAAACTAATACATTCTGAAACCAATTTTTTTTTAATTAAAAATACTCGAACCTATCTTTATTAAAACACAGCAACCTACAATTAATAACACTACGTATGAAACCAGTAACAACATTTTAAAACGCTTAACGTAATACAATTTAATCCAGTGACGTCAATCCTGGCGTCCCAGAATTTAAATTATTAACGTCTTTCCTGGAACTGTGCGAGTCCGTTCTTTTGGCGTCTAACTGAATTCACGTGCGCGTTCTCTGCGGCCTTTTGAAACTTCTCTCTTCTTTTCTCCAGCTTTTTTGTTCATTTGTTTTTGTCACCTGAAGATGAGTTGACGAAGAATCGAAAACGTTTGTGATGCATTTGGAACATACATTAATTATTTCACTTTTAACACACAAAAAAGATCATTAGAAAAAAATGTTTAAATAAAAGAAAAGGTATAATTAAGCAGACGAATTCTGTTATTTTTAACGATGTTTGCTTAAATATATACATATATATCCTGGACGAGACCCCACTGTTTTTAAACAGCTGACGCCCCCCCCCTTAACTTATTACACGGTTTAAAATAAGGTCCTCTGTTTATGTTTCACTACTGATATAATTAAGCCCCTTTTTATAGTTGTGATTTTTCCAGCGGTAAGTCGGCTTATAGAAGTTCTAAGTCCGCCATATGCGGATTTAGTTAGTATCCCTAGAGTTTAAACTGCATTTTTAAAAATTATTTTTTAATTTTCTTTTTTTCTTTTTTACTTTGTGTATAAATAACTAAAAACCTTTTCTTTTGATATATATATATATATATATATATATATATATATATATATATATATGTGTGGCGGCGCATAGATAGGAATAAGTAAATAAGCAAAGAACAAACTACATAAGAACAGAAAAATTTAACACACAATCATGATTCTTTTAATTTGATATTTCGTTTCAGTTACGAAACTTTGCCTAGAACAAGTATTTATTGAACAGAAGTCAGATTAAATATACAAAAAGTTGGAAGTGGTAGTAAGAGGGAGTAAAATGAAGGAATGTGTTAGGTGGGAATAAAAGTGAGGTTCGGCGTAAGTAGGATATTGGGAGTATTAAAAAATGGTTGGTGAAAAATTAAGTAGTGAGTGTGTAGAGGAAGGGAAGTTTCGATTAGGTGAATGGGTGCAAACAGGAAAAGTAAGGAGGAATATTATGGTGAGTGGTGGTGGGGGCAGAAATCTAGAATACCCGTCCCAGCATGGACAGTCTGCTAGTTAATAATAAATGAATTCATTAAACAAAACAGTTTTGTAATATTTTATGTCTCCCTAAAAATTTTTAAATCAAGATCTATGAGCTACCTAACCTTATGTCTAGAATCAATATTTCAATTTTGATCAAAATCCATTGAATGATTTTTATTCTAGAAAATGTCTAAAATTTAAGGGATGTTAAGAAAAAAATGAAATTCAGGGAATCTTGTTTAATTAGTGTCTAATAATTATGGATACAATTTTATGCAAATCTGAAATATTCAAATTTTCAAATGAGATGTTGTTCCCTTATAATGCCTTCCACAACCCTTTAAAATACTCGACACAAACTGAAATCTGGGGAATATTTATTAATTCATTTAATACCTATGGTTAAAATTTCGTCAAAATCGGAGGTATCTGAATTATCACAAAGAGCTTCTAGCCCCCTCAACCTATTTTCATAAGACTAAATTAAGTTAAACTAAATATAGCCCACTTTACCCATTCTTACACCTAGTAGCTATATTTCGAAATTCATAATGATCAGTTAATTAGTTTCAGAATTTATCTCACACACACACACATATATATATAAATATACATATAAATATACATCCCTAACTATATATATTTGTGTGTGTGTGTGTGCATATATATACAAATTAAACAATACAGATAAATATTAAAATATTATATCTTTATATCAGATCCTATCATGATAAGTCAATGCGCGATATACTAGCTAGAGCAATAATATAAGAAAATGAATGATGAAAATAAAAATTGAATAAAATACAATATTTATTAATTGATCAAGTATTAAAACAAGCAATATAAGAAAACTATTTTCTTTTCCTTAATCCATGGATTTTCGTATATAAAAAGTAATGGGGAATAAAAAAAATAGCTTCATTGAATTTTTTTTCTCACTACTTTTTATATTTTAAAATATTTGCTAAACAGTAAGATAATTTTGCTAATTTTTTTCTTATGATTTTCCTCTGATGAAAAGAGCTTATTTTTGAAAATCCATGGATTAAGGAAAAGAAAATAGTTTTCTTATATTGCTTGTTTTAATACTTGATGAATTACTAAATATTCTACTTTATCCAATTTTTTTTTCTATCATTCATTTTCTTATATATATATATATATATATATATATATATATATATATATATATATATATATATATATATATATATATATTATAAAGCTGCTTTATTTGTTGATGTTAATGTTTTGCGCAATAATATTACTAAACAAACGATTTATTCTTCTCAAATAATAACATCAACAAAAAGCAACTTAATACATAACATACTGTCGGAAATAAATTTCCAATATTAAACACAGACGCACACACACACACACACATATATATATATATATATATATATATATGTGTGTGTGTGTGTGTATGTATTTATAGAATAGCTTTTTAGCTTATTCCAAAAGAAATTCGTAGAAAAGTCCTTGTACAATTGTCTTAAGGTCAATTTATTCCAGAAATTCATATTTTAAATAACAAACACAAGATTCTGATCTATCAACTTTTTCCTCTTACGAAAGTAAAAAAAAATTAAAGAATAAATGCCTTATGTTCAGAAAAAAAAACATTCACTTGGACAAAAAATAAATTAATTGTCACATTTTTTGTTTAAAAAAATATTGTAATGTGTGTATATATACAGATCTGTCAACCTCCGAAGTACTAAAAGTCTGGAGTTTTATACAAAAAAAAATCTGGAGATTTCCGAGTGCTTATTGAATATGTAAAAATCTCTGAAAAGAAAAGATAAAGAAACTTTGTCAACCTTTTTTGAATTCTAAGAAAACAACCCTATTGTAATAATAGTTATTGTTTATATTGTTTCTTGTCACTCCAGCAAATCATGAAATAAAGAATTTATTCTTTTTATAACACCAGAGTTTATTCTTATTTAATAATTCTTTTGTTCATTATTTTCAAAAACTTAATTTCCCTTCTTTTTTTTTTGCCAATGTCGGAAATTTTCGACGAAAAAAGTAAACCAATGTATTGCTGAATTTGACATGGTGTAGTCATACTGTAGCGTTATCGACTGAATAAAACTGTTATGTGTTTGATACACGTGTCGAGTGTACAAGGGACAACTCAACTGCGCGGCTCTAGCACACCGAATCTCTCTTCTTCTCCACGATTCGGTCTCCCCATCAGGCACTCTTCTCTGCTTCGCTACCAACAGTGAACATGTTAAATTACCTTTTGTTTACGTCATGACCCGATTCATGAACACAGTTTCCCCAGACAATGTCATTCCTTTGTTGATCGTGCTTTTCGACCTATTGACGTCATGGACAAGGAATGTTTTCGCTTTGTATATTTCTTTCTAAAATAATTATTTGTTCTTTTGTTCCTTTTATTTTGACCTCAAATCCGTCTGCAGACGACCTGGGTTCAGAACCTACCTAATAACATTACAATATGTTTATTAAAAAAAAAGGGTTGAAGAATATCGATTTTTTACTGTGTTTTCTTGGTGTGTAACTGATACTGTCATTGGCCACTCCACCGTTAGTCGATGGAACCACACACCATTAAAACTACCTCATCAAGTGACGATGAGAATGATTAATTTGGAAGAAAGTTGCCGATTAAGCCTTTCCCATGTGAGACTGACGATTCACATGAGAACCGAATTACCAACCTGGACATGTCTGGTAGCTCTTCTGAAAGCTTCGCCGAGGAAGAAGTTCGGGTAGCCCCTCTTCGAAGAAGCATGCAAAATAAAATACCACATCTGCACTCTTATTTGTGTGATCATGAGATCAGCGTGGTAATACAAATGATGAGCTGGAGCTGGAGTCGAGCAGTTTGTTGGTTTGTTAGGCGTTGTATCGAGCCCACAAAGATCGTGCCTCAGGATTGTCTGGTCTGCATGAAGTCCTCCGCATCGCAGCTATTCGTTAACCTGCAGGATTGCAGGTGCTTACCCCAACACCGAGAACAGCAAGGTTCGGCAGTTTCATGCGAAGTCAGGGAAAGTTTGACCCAGAACACACAAAGGCATGATGCAGAAGCAACGTTTCCCCTTTCACTCCATTGATCGGCAGTTTTGCACCTGACACATCTTTGCTTGTCACATGCAGAAGCAGAGACGACTAGAAGATGACGGATCCTGATGCCAACTCTTCCTGGATTTTCACTTGTGTCAAGTTAGTCGGGTAGTTTTGACACTGTCACATTACCATGGAGGGTTACACTTTAGGAGGGATTTGTTGTATTCACAACAAAAGAGAGTCCGTGTCTGTTTGGCATGCAGGACATCGGTGTGAGAGAAGACGTAATTTGCCCACTGTGAAAAGTATTTGCTAATATTTCACTTAATGTTTCATTTAACTTCAGTCGAAGTTCTCAGAAATCAAGGGACCCCTTCCTGGGGCTAACACTTGATCTCTACATAGATACCCGAATATTCTATTAAAATTCTCCTTTATTTCTCAAACATTGAGTTAGTAAAAAAAAAGTTAAGAATAATAAATTTATTCTCTCCTCAACTGACCAGTCAAGTATGTCATAGTATATCTTTCTTGTGGTCTGTTGGTCTTATCGGATTCCAGGACAAGAATTCATCTAGTCTGGTGGAGTATCCAGCTACGTGGTGTTACTTGAGGTAACATCACTAGGAGAAGGTTCATCATTCCTCATATGAGCCAGTGTATAGCCGTGCTGAGGGGATATTATTTGTGCTGCGGATACTATGTAATTTTGAATATTTGGTCAGGGTTTACTTGTAGGGGTAAGTATCCTCATGTCAGGTTGTCCTGACAAACCCTTGTACAGAGAGACCGAAGACACTCGAGAATTGTGTCTAGTAGGTAATTCTTGCATTAATCAGATGAGATTAATTTACCCGAGAAGCATGAAAGGCTAAGATGTTGAGCGGGTGATGTAATTTGCATCAGCTTATGCGAATCTAATTTCTGAAACATCCGGATTAAGGACTTTAGGGAATATAAAAGAAAAAGAACCTGTTTGGTGGGGAGACAAAGAAAGCATCATGGCAGGTCAGAGAGGTCAGCTTTTGGTTGCTCTGCTTGTAACGGTGTTAGTTGTAGCCAGTAGTCTTTTTTTTTTTATTATTAGTGCTTCATCGGTTAAATCCTATTTCAGTCACCCAAAATATTTCAGGTAAAATAGTATGTCGACTTTTTTATTTTGAATTTGTCTGATGGTTAAGAGACGAATGGCTGCATGTAACTGAACTGGCATGGACGAAATAGGAGCGGTGGACAGACGATGTTGTCGCTTCGGTGATTAAACAAAAGAGGGGGAAAACAGATATGTAGTAAATCCAACGGTCTGACCAAAACTGGGAAAAAAAAGAAGTGGACGTCTGAGTCACGTCTTTATATGCGTAACCATGTGGCAAAATAAACCAATGGTTGATTAGTGTATTGTCACGTGATCAAGGACACCGTGCTTTAGGGGAAAATATGCCAATAGGCGTACAATATCAAATTTATATCATATTTAAATTCTATAGTTTTTTTTCTTGCTTTGTCTGTTTGTATGCAAATTTGAGTTCGAATGGTACGACATCGAATAAAGTTTTTTTAATTTCTTCTTTTTACTTTTCAAAAAACAAAAAAGTCAGAAAATTACATTTGTATTTGACATGAAGACAACGCTGGTTGCATCAATTTTAAACAAACACCACACCCACACACACAGAAAGACAATATGAACAGGAACATGTGAAAATTATACAATATTATGATACTATATTAATAGTATACGTATAAGTCATGTTCACCATTTTTAGTATTATTAGACTGGTTTTCAGAAGATTCTGAAAAGAAAAATGTGCAAAATTATATGTCCTTAGGACCATCCATAACTACAATGCCTGATTTTTAGAAATAAATATTTGTAGGAAACAAACAACCGTTGTATAAAAATAAAAGTATTTTTTTTATTTGTTATATTTATATGGTGTGCTAAGTTGACAATTACTGTTTTCTTGAAACAAACGTTTTTACTTTATTTGTTTATTTTTCACACGAAGTAAAGTACTTTTGTGTAGCATAACGACTTTGTTGTCAAATGTCTTCAAGTTAATGTCGGATAAATAGAGTGAAGTATCACAAGCTGGCATAGCCTGGTTCGTGAATCACCATTGACTTCGAGCTACAGGGTTTGGCTAAGATCAAAGTGTAGTATCTGTTCCGATGGATACTGCACCCCATAGACTGGTATTGTCTTGGCCTTCGGAGCTTGATTTACGCCGGTCTATGGGTCTGTCCTGTGCAGTTCTAGGAGGTCCACCCTCTCAGGCTTCGCCTCTCCTCTTTGGGGAGGAGTAAGTTTATTGCTTACTGCCTGAGGCGCCCCTACCGGGGAATGCCGACGGGCTGACCAGGCAATTGTTAAACCCCACTTTCCCGACCCGATCTTGGGTCACATCTTACTTGTTGGAGTAAGATAAAAACTGGCCTTGTGCCTAACTCCTGGAGAGGAGTAAATCAATACAGGGTTACCCCCCCTAAAAATGCCACTAATGGAATCGTTAATAATATTAACAATCCTTTTCACAATCCAACCATATTTGGTACAAATAAACTTCAGTCTTCTATGTCTGACTTGTCCACCAAGTTTCAGTTATGAATGTCGAACAGTCTTCGTTTATCGCTGTTCAGTGATAAGCAGGAGTACTTTGATGATCACTAGGAGGAGTGATCCTGAATGGGTTTTACACTCAGCGGACATTAACCCCCCACCCCCGGTTTTTATTTGTGGGGTTATTTCTAATGTCTATCAAAACAGTCCCCTAGACTATTACTGAACTGTAGAGGGTAATCAGTGAAAATCAAGACAGTGCCAAGAGAAGAGTGCGTCATAGTTATTGACAATTTTGCATGTCGTCAATCCACGTCGGTATCCACTTCAGCACTGCCACCTCTCATTTTTATGATGAAGTTTATCTTATACACTCACTCTCACCGATGTGTGTATAGGGTCCTTTATTCATGCGAGTTTATTGTCTCGTCGTCGCCACCGCCTCCACCATAATCGTTCTGAGACCCACTTGTTGATAAAGCGCACGCTGGCTGATCGTCCGAGCCGTTGCAGTCATCATGGTTGTGAGCCCCGGTTGCTTCTTCGCTTGCTGTCACAAATCACACCGACACTTTTTGTTAGTTTATAAAAAAGGTCTGTTACAAAAGAGCAGATCACAAACTTGAATGCGCGCGTGTGTGTGTGTGTGAGAGAGAGAGAGAGAGGGTGAAAATAGATTTCACTAGATCTGTCGCTGACATGTGCTCTCTCCGTTTGGGCAGCACACAAAAAACACGTTTTCTCTCGTTCGAGTCTCACCAGCTAAGGAAGAGGGAGACGGCCCCCGCCCAGAAAACATGTGGTCACGACTGGTACTATCTAACATACTAGGCCTGTCTAAAAAGTATCCGACCTTTATTTTTTTTATTTGCGAAATAGAGACACTAGGACGGTGCCACTCTACACAGTGAAGGAAGACACCTTCATGCACATGTGTGAATTTTATCACTGCTTTTCTGCGCGTTAGTCGCTGTTTGTCGGTCGCTGAGTAAGGTGCTACACAACGTGTTCGTCGGATTACCGATTCTCTCAAAATGACTGAACGTATTGAGCAAAGGTACTGCATCAAATTTTGTCAAAAGCTTGGTGATTCTCAAAGCAAAACAATTCATAAGATTCAGCAGATGTTTGGAAAAGATGCGATGGGTGTAACACAAATTAAGGAGTGGTTCAACCGATTCAAAAATGGCCACACATCAGCGGAGCATGACCAGCGTTCTAGCAGGCCCAAAACTGCTCGAAGTGCAGCTGTTGTTAAGAGGGTGCGGTATTTGTTGATAGAAGATCGTCGTTCAACCGTGTGGGAGATCACCCAAGACGTCGGAGTGAGTAAAGATTTCTCACATGCACAGAGTGGATGCGAAAATAGTGCCCAAGTTGTTGTCGCAGGAACAAAAGGACCTCCGTTTTCAAATTGCACAGGGCCTTCTGAAAACCGCCAACAGTGATCCTGGGTTTCTGAACACCGTGATAACTGGAGATGAGTCATGGGTGTACTAGTACGACCCAGAAACAAAGAGACAGTTGTCGCAATGGAAGCATCCCGAGTCTCCAAGGCCAAAAAAAAGCGCAACAGGTGCGAAGCAAAATCAAAGTGATGCTGACTGTCTTCTTTGATATCCGTGGAATTGTGCATCACGAATACGCACCGGAAGGACAAACAGTGACAAAGGAGTACAATCAAGATGTTCTCCGGCGTCTCCGAAAAACTGGCAACTGCATTACACACAACGCCCCCGCACATTCATCCCAATTGATCAACATTTCTTGGCCAAACATGGAATTTTAGTCGTTCGCTAACCTCCCTACTCTCCAGACATGGCTCCTTGCGACTTCTGCTTGTTTCGAAAATTGAAGACGCCACTGAAAGGTTCCCGTTTAGAGACTAGAGAAAAGATAATGCGGAACGCGACAGGGAGATCAACATCATTCTAAAAGAGGACTTCCAGAGGTGTTTCCGGCAATGGATGGATCGGTGGGCTAAGTGTGTACAAGCACAAGGGGTCTACTTTGAAGGTGATTACGGTCCCAGATGATTAGAGTCAGGTATTTTAAATTTGGCTTGACTTTCAAGAGTTCGATCAGGGTCAAACCTTTGACGGAATTCCAACTTCCGATTTTCCCCAAATTTTATGTATGTATCTGATGCTTTTGGGAAACAATAACAACCATACAAAATTTCAGCCTGATCAGGTAGGTAGCTTTTGAGTTATCAACGTTTTCATGGCATAACTTCGAGAATACTATGTAGAATATGGAGAAGTAAGGCCCAGATTAGACGTTTGTCCATCCTTACGTTGTCAAGCGCAGGTATTCAGGTATGCACAAGTTATTGGTAAGAATGTATGCGCGAAATACAAACGCAAAAACACTTACATTTTCCCTATGGTCGTTTTTCTGTATGCCGCGTTCCTGAAGGTAGGTCGCCAATCAGCAACTGAGGACGATTATGGTATATTTTCTCGACCACGTGTTCGTATTCGTATAAGAGTTGCTACCAGATCCCGTGTTTGCAACGAAATTTGTGCATTCACTTTATTACCAAGGGGCTCTGACCTTGGAGGAAGACAACACGCATACACACGTATGACGGCCCCGGCCAGCAACAAAGGAATACATTTAAATTTCATTAAAATATTAATGACTAGCTGTATATATTGCAGTGACGTAATTTTTCTTCTTAATCTTTATTTCTTTGTACATTTTTTTAACTTATACAGAAAAAGAAGCCCCAGAACGCCTCAGGCGATCTAGAATGTTTCATGTGAAGGGGGAGATAATACCTGTGAGGATGGCCTCCTAGGATGGAACAAAATACTCTGATTTAGACTGAATGTCTGTAAATCAGCCGGATGATTCCGCATAGTTTCTCCAAGACTCCAACACCTTTACATATACAGGGTGGGCAAAAATAAGGGTCCTATTTTTTAAAAATTCATAACTTTTTTATTTATTGATTTTTTTATTTTTTTTTTAAAGAATAAGTAAAGGACCCCTTCCGAAGCAAGCATGAGCCGTATTAGCCATAAGGAACGTACCCTCATTTAGAAAACATTATTTTTGCTTAAAAAACTCAAAACAGTGTAAAAAACAATACTTTAGTTTTTGTAAGTTTTAAGAAGTGTTTTTCGGCTAAAATTTGTTTTGTTTATTTCAAAAAATCTCGGAAGGGTCAGTCTACACACACATAAAGTTTGGTGAGTTTAACTTTTATTTTGTGGAAGTTATTCAAATTCAAGTTATTCAAATTTAAAGATAGGACCCTTATTTTGGCCCATCCTGTAGTTATGTTAACCGACCCATGTAAGTTTCATAAAAGCCTTTAATAATGTCTATACGGCCAGATAAATTAATACCTACGTGTGACTAAGAATGCCATTTTTATCTTGTGTACTTTAAGTGTTTTTACATATCTGAAAAGGATCCGCGTAGGCGTTCAACACCTTTGAAATAGCACTTACAGAAATGTCAGTGACGTCAATAAAGGTCACCGCACCATGTTTTTTTTCTCGGTTTCATTAAAGTTAAAAGTGCATTATACCTTGGCAAACTGTTAAGAAACTATCAATGCGGTGTTTTGTCTGTCTGTTTGTCTGTCCAGGAATTTAATTGAAAACAAAGCCCAATACGAAGATTAATCACACAATGGGGTTTTCTTAGAAGAGCCCCGTCACTAATTAAAAAAATGACTTTTGCAAAAACAGAAGAAAGTAACCCCATCGGTCATGTGCAGTGCGCACACACGCCCGTGATCCACTCTTGTGAGTCTTGTCGATACATGTGTCGGATTAGGGTTATGGTTAGCTTTGCGTTAGGGTAAGTTAGGGTTATAGTTAGATACAGAATAAACGCTACTGTGGAACGCATCGAGGAATGGTGAACAGCTATCCGCGTGAGTTTATGTGGAGGTAGAAATATAAGAAAAACGATCTTTTTATGCAAATAATCAATGGTATAAGTGGATTCTATCCTCTTGAGTAAGGAATAAAAATTCTTTTTTTTTCTACAACCCCCATTTTGTTTTTTTATTGGAGGGGTATTTTTGGCGGGGGTCTCCTACAAAAATCCCACAACTTTTCTCGGGTAAAAGTTTACGAGGAATCCAGTAGTGGCATTATTTTTAAACCAATATCGTGGGGTCTGCGTTTGCACCGGACATCAGTGACCATCAAATCCGACGTTGTAGCAATAGAGACGAAAACTTACCGGCTTCAAAGCGTGTCAGATGTTGTGCGTGTCGGTCACGTCGGTCGGTCGGTCGGTCGGTCGGTCGGTCGATCGTTTTCTAAGAGAGAAAAAAAACTGTATTCTGAATTGTGGATTTTTTTAGTTGAAACTAGTTTGCATACGTAGACACCGTCCGACTTTTAACTAAAATAATAAACGCAGACGAACAGATACGATTTAAGCAGATAGATAGATAGATAGATAGATAGATAGATAGATAGATAGATAGATAGATAGAGAGAGAGAGAGAGACAGACAGACAGAGAGACAGACAGACAGACATACAGAGACAGAGAGAGAAAGAGAGAGAGAGAAACAGAGACAGAGAAAGAGAAAGAGGGAGAGAGAAAGAGAGATAGAGATAGAGATAGAGATAGAGACAGAGACAGAGAAAGAGAGAGAGAGAGAGAGAGAGACAGAGGCAGAGGCAGAGGCAGAGGCAGAGGCAGAGGCAGAGACAGAGACAGACATAGAAAACGTGCGTTAGTTTTGGTAATTGTGTCAGTGTTGTTACGGTATGGTATGAGCAGGAGTTCCTTCCGAATTTGGACCGTTATTGTGATCTTATTACGGCTACAGGATATTTATAGACATTTTTGTTTACTTCAGATGTTTTACTTGATTTTTATTCATAACTTGAAAATGCTGACGTCGGCCAGTCATTGAAGGCGGTTTATGTACAGTAAATTCCTTTTCACGAATTTCCGGTTTTACTAAAAAAAAAGAGTTGCAAAACACCGATGAAAAGAAATGGCCAGTCTTTCTTGATTTTGTCGCAACTGATAAACATTCACGTTGGATCCGGTTTATAATGTTTAAAATAGTATAAGATTGACATGTATCCCAATGCTAGAGAGATTAATTGACCAAAGGCGTGTGCGGAACAAACAAAAATAGCGGTCGCGTGATCTTGTTTTCAACTACGTCCGCCCAAACATCAAAATCACTTCGTGGGCTCGAAATCACTTTTGGTGCCCGAAATAAAAATTACTTTTTTTTAGCTGATAACTAAGTATTTAATGAGCAGTCAATCAGTTGAGCCAAAAATAAAGACAGTGCTAACACGATATTACGTTCAGCCTCCTTTGACCATTTGAGGCTTGGGATGAAAATCACAATTGTCAATTCACACACACAGTCACACGCATACACTCACTGACAAGTGGCAGCACACACGCACAATGCCTAATTCTCTCACACACAGATAGCCACTGATAGGAGGCAAACGTATACCCACTTTTAACACTCGTAACTTTTCTCAAAACTTTCTACAATGAGAACTCAACTTCAAATGGACAATTACTCACTTAAAATAACTAACATTGTACATATATAAATAGATTGTGTTTGTTAAGCTGTAGCAGTCTGAAATAGGACCTATTTCTTATGCGTCCACTGTGGGCAAGTTGGTCTTAAACTAACCAATCGGCTCACAGGGCGTATTGATTTCAGCTAGTCCCTTGCGGACTATTTGCACCCCAGTTGAACGGTGGAACGGATCGTAAGAGAGACCCTGGCTGTCAACCTAGAAGGAACTCTTCTTCACCTCTCTTCTGCACCCTCATCCACTGGATTCCGAGCACCGCTCCCTAGGCAGTAAAAGAACTTCGTTTCCTTCCACCGGACACCAGTCCTACCTTTTTCTATGCTATACCCCAACGGTATAGGATACCCGATAAAGATTTGTTTAATGTTAAAAGAAGCGTTGAGTTTTTCCTCGTATGACTACCGTCTACCGTGCTTATACTTATAGTGAGGCTACGACTACTAGCCTTAGCTATTATAAAGCAAGGTTTTCTTTTTTTTATTCAACATTATTGTTTTTATCAGTTTTCGTCCATTTTCCGACATTTTACTAACAATTTAATTGTCAGCGTGAATCTTGGCACATTTTCTAAGACACAACAAAGAGTGCTCACCAGCCCTAAAAGGAACAACATCTATCCTTAAGAGAGCCCTCGGATATAAATTTTACTCATAGGAAAATCAAGTGTTAGCCTCAAGAGGGGGCCCCTTGATCTCTTTAAATAAACTGAATTAAAACGATAAAAAAGTGAGTTGAATTTAGAAGGCAATGACAATACAATTTGGTAGAAAGTGCGATTGGATACGGGAGAAGGTAAGCGGATCAAACAAGCCGCGCGTGCGTGGTCCCCCTCTGTATGTGACTCGATGCGGCGAGTGTAAAATGCAATAAATTTGGGCAATGGTGGGCATTTTTGACCCCCCCCCATCCTTTGACCTCCTGGGAGCACGAACCAGAATTTTTCTGAGGTCAAGGATGCTCATTTTATATCCAGAATAATTGCTTCTACACTTTGGCCAAGTTTCAGAAAAATTGAAATTGGAGAAAAGGCTCATTTTTTTGCCATTTTGGGGGCTTTTGACTCCCTGGGGCGCGAACCAGATTTTTTCCAAGGTCAGCGATACTTATTTTCTATTAAGAACAATTGCCTCCACATTTTGGCCAAGTTTAAGAGAAATTGAATGGATGGATGAAAAGTTATGGGGCAAAAAATGTTATTTTTTTGCCATTTCGGGGCATTTTGACCCCCTGGGGGGCTAACCAGATTTATTTAAAAAAATCGGAGTATGTCACTTTCTAACCTGACCAAAGTTACAACTTCATGAAAAATTTCAGAGAAATTCAATGGATGGTTGCGGAGAAAAATCCGGACGGACGGACGGACGGACGAACATGCCTCAAAACATAAGTCCCCCGATTTTATAAATCGGGGGACCAATAACAATATTGAAGAATTCAACAATTTTGAATTAAATTTACCAACGTAATGTGTCGAACCAAGATAGTATGGATCATGTCAAATTCGTCCAATTTTCGGGCTAAACCTCATTCTAAGAAAGAAATAATCACTCAATCGGAGTGTGTTTTCGCCTGGAAGTCGTGAAATTATGGGATGTGTGTTGCGATAGTCTCGCAGAAAATAGTTATTTAATATTTAACTATTGTTAAAATATTAGTTGATATTTCCTGTTCATTTATATATTATTAAATTATTGTTTCTATTTAGTTGCCTCCCCACAAGGGAAAAGTTAGACACAAGGTCGGTTTTTAATGTAGGGAAAATCAAGCTCCTCAAAAAGGGACAATCTGGATTGGAACAAAAATAAAAGTTGCCACAGTCTAGAAGTTCTCCTTCATTGTTATATTATTTTAGCAGCAATTATTATATTATTATTATTACGTGTTTTTACTTAGATGTATATTTTTTTCATTATTTTTTTATTGTTTTTCTCTTTAACCATGTGCGTTTTATTTAATTCGCATAAATGGTAATATATAATGTATATATATATATATATATATATATATATATATATATATATATATATATATATATATATATAATCAAATATAAACCAAAAGTAAACTTCTAGTAGATAGAACCTATAGTGAAAAGGTTAAGCTCAATATATGAGATAGAGCAATTATAAAGGTAGAATAAATAAGAGTGATAAACATGTACGAATGTCCAAATTTATTTCAAATTTTGATTGTTCAATGCAAGGTGTATTCTGTAATAGACTAGTGTTTATTATTCTTTCCTTAAGCTAAGGCTTTTCAAAAATCGAAATCTTATCATCAGAGGAGAAATACAGATAGATAAGTTGGCTGTGGAAAAGCCAAAGTTCAAACATTTGAAAAATATTATTAAAAATGGAGTGAACTGTATTTCTCATCTGATGATAAGATTTCGATCTTTGAAAAGCCTTGGCTTAAGGAAAGAATAATAAACACTAGTCTATTACAGAATACACCTTGCATTGAACAATCGAAATTTGAAATAAATTTGGACATTTGTACATGTTTATCAGTCTTATTTCTTCTACCTTTATATATATATATATATATATATATATATATATATATATATATATATATATATATATATATATATATATATATATACATACATATATAACATTGAATAAGAATTTACAGATAAATGATGTATCTTTAAATGGTAATCTATCGTGATAATAGAAAGCTAAATATATTAGATAGAGCAATAAATTCAGAAAATGAATGATGAAAATAAAAGTTGTACAATTACAATATTTATTAAATCATCAGCACTTCAAAAGCAAGAAGGGATCTCCATGGATTTTTGGGGGGCTAAAAGGATCCTAAATTAGGGCAATCAACCCTAATAAAAATGTTGTTGAGGTAAAAAAAAAATTGGAAAAAAGGAATACTCAAAGTACTCAAAAGTTCAGATGTTGTCTATAAAAACTGAGTATTCCTGAGCATTCAGAGAAGTTAGTGTAGTCTGTATGCGTAAAGATCCGTGAGAAATGTGAAGAAGCGAAACACGGAATATCCAGTTCGGAAGATCCAAAATGAAAATTATAGGTCAAAACCAGATTTATAATACCATAGTCATTGCCGATTTCAGCTTCAAGACAGAGTAATAACGTTCAACGGGTTAAAAGTAAAGAGTTCAAAATAAAGAGTTCAAAATAAAGAGCTCAAAATAAAGAGTTCAAAGTAAAGGGTTCAAAATAAAGAGTTCAAAATAAAGAGTTCAAAATAAAGAGCTCAAAATAAAGAGTTCAAAGTAAAGGGTTCAAAATAAAGAGTTCAACATTTGTGTCAACAATCCGAAAGCTAGAGTAAAATGAGAACAAAATTATCGTTTAAAAAATTGGTCTGTTGCAAATAAAGAAATGGAGGGTGGAAACCAGAAAAGAAAAGAAAGAAAAAAGAAAAGAAAGATGACAGAAAGAAAGATTGACAAACATATTAATACATTTACATTTGAAAAATATGAAAGGGAGAGAATGTGGAGAAAGTGGGAAAGAAGAAACTGTAGGAACGAAAATGTTACGACGGTGGCAAGAAAGGGAGTGGACAATAGACGGAGTAAATAGAGAACAAAAATGAGAGGGTATTGGAGGGGAGAGAGGATGGGTTAGAAGGTGTCAATTTTAACCGAAGTAAGCCAGACATACGTATACTCGTGTACTGAGAAAGAAACCGACGTTATGGTTATAGAGAAAATGAAGCTGATCGGAATCAGCTGTTGGGAGGTAACTTAATTTAAATTGAGAGAGAGGGGGTGGGGGAATAATTTAACATGAGAGAGAGGGGGTGGGGGAATAATTTAAATTGAGAGAGAGTGGGTGGGGGAATAATTTAACATGAGAGAGAGAGGGGGGGAATAATTTAAATTGAGAGAGAGAGAGAGAGAGAGCAGTGGGGGAATAATTTAAATTGAGAGAGAGAGAGAGAGAGAGAGAGAGAGAGAGCAGTGGGGGAATAATTTAAATTGAGAGAGAGAGAGAGAGCAGTGGGGAAATAATTTAAATTGAGAGAGAGAGAGAGAGAGAGAGAGAGCAGTGGGGGAATAATTTAAAATGAGAGAGAGAGAGAGATAGGGGTGGGGGAATAATTTAAAATGAGAGAGAGAGGGGTGGGGGAATAATTTAAAATGAGAGAGAGGGGTGGAGGAATAATTTAAATTGAGAGAGAGGGGGGGATAATTTAAATTGAGAGAGAGAGAGGGGTGGGGAAATAATTTAAAATGAGAGAGAGGGTGGGGGAATAATTTAAAATGAGAGAGAGGGGTGGAGGAATAATTTAAATTGAGAGAGAGGGGTGGAGAAATAATTTAAATTGAGAGAGAGAGAGAGGGGGGATAATTTAAATTGAGAGAGAGAGAGAGGGGTGGAGGAATAATTTAAAATGAGAGAGAGGGTGGGGGAATAATTTAAAATGAGAGAGAGGGGTGGAGGAATAATTTAAATTGAGAGAGAGAGAGAGAGGGGGGATAATTTAAATTGAGAGAGAGAGAGAGAGAGAGAGAGGTGGAGGAATAATTTAAAATGAGAGAGGAGGAAACGAGTGAAGACTACGAAGTAGTGATTGTACTATTGATAAAGTGACACGAGTAACGGAAAATAGATTATTACTTTTTAAAAATTTTAAACGAGCCTTAAACCTTGTATAAGTAGGCCCGTTTATTGTGAAACCCGACATCAAAAATTTACTTGTGTTTTGTTCTACTCGGCGTTGTCGAGGTGCAATAAATGTAAGATTACAGTCTTACATTTAAAAAGAGATATCTCCGGTAAATTAATTAGATTATTATTTTTTTAACACATTAAAACAGAATAGAGAAATGGGCTATACACAAGAAATAGGAAGGGTTGGGGGAGGGACGGACAATGGGTGAGAGAGAAAGATAAAGAGACGACTAGGGAGAGAGGGAGTACGATCGAAGTTTTAATATAAAGATGTTACACACGCTATTTAACTTCTATTTTGTTTTTTTTATGGCCCCGAGCAACGCAGGGTAGCCCTGCTAGTATATATATATATATATATATATATATATATATATATATATATATATATATATATATATAAAGAGGTGTACTAAAAGCGAACTTTTAGGAAAGGTAAAACCCTATTGTGAAGAGTATACAGCTCAATATCCAGGATAGAGCAGGTAGAAATGAAGAAGAATGGAAAGGAATTAGAGAAAGCAAAAGCCAAATCAAAATTCAATTCAAAAGTTCAAAGCAAGGTATATTCCGCAAAAAGGCAATTTATTCAAGTTAAATTTTCCTTAAGCCAGAATATTGCGGAATATACCTTGCTTTGAACTTTTGAATTGAATTTTGATTTGGCTTTTGCTTTCTCTAATTCCTTTCCATTCTTCTTCATTTATATATATATATATATATATATATATATATATATATATATATATATATATATATATATAACAGACAACTTATGCCTGGATATCCTTTTGTAGATCCTTTCCATTGTTCGAATCAGAATCTTAGTTTCGGAGGGGGGATTGGCCGATGAATCTGCCATAGTTTCATTTGTGTCCCAAGTACTTTCAGACCCATCCGGGTTCATCTTTAGGGGAATGAGGATAATCAGGTAAAGATTATGTGTTCGTATTATAGATGGTTTGGGCGTGAATTATGTAATAAGTACGAAACTATAGTTAGCATTATAGACATGTTAGTATATTATTGCTGGTACTAAAATGTATATAATGCTAACTAAAAATGATGATGATGATGATGATGATGATGATGATGATTATTTTTAATAATCATCCGGACAACACACAAACAGCCAACACCACATTTGCTGTTATGTAAGATTTTAAGAAAAATAAATAGTAAGTCCCATTTCGATTTATTATTTTTGTTCCTTCCAGCTTACAACCTACCCGGCACTTTGCATTGCCCTCAGCCTTTTTAAAAACATACTACTAATATATATATATATATATATATATATATATATATATATATATATGTGTGTGTGTGTGTGTGTGTGCGTGTGTGTGTGTATAGAATTATTCAAGTTCAAATATATTTACATAATGAAAACAAAACCAATATTTTTTCAAAAGTGCTCAATATACAGATTAGAGCTTTTATAAAATTAAATAAACTTTTGTGGGATAGTCGACACTAATTAATTCGGATTTCAACGCATAGGCGTCTTCTCAAGACTGTGTCAAAAAGTGAGGATTGGTTTTGAAATCTGCACAGAAAACCAAAGGTGAAAAGAAAGGGGAAAATTTCAGATTTAATATAGTTAAATATTCTGATCATAATTGTATAGGGATGATCTTTAAATTGTTTCTTCGTAGTTTAACTCAAAATAAAGTCTAATTTTTATTTCATAATTAAATTACGTAAGTGGAAAACATACGACGTTATAGCGAGGTGGGTGAGACAGCCGGATGTATTCCAAACTGATCGACCGACTTTTCTTGCTACGCGTTCTCTTAGTTTGTTTCCCTTCTTTTCACCTTTTAGAAGTTTGGTCAACAACAAACGCAAGTAAGACATCATAAAACATAATACAAAAGGGGAGTGAAAATAGCAGACGTGATTAGTAGTGGAAAAGTCCACATTAAAAGTTCCTAACCACAATAGAAATACACATGAATTGCCAGGGCAAACAATTTATAGAGATATGCATGAGCATTGTAAAAGTAGATATGACTTACCATGATATTTCTGAGAACGGAATCTGAGATCAGTAGAAAGGGGCCATGCTAATATGGCTACTGTCTAAGAGTCTCGTCTAAACAGTGACCAGAAGCGATATCTGACGAAACGATGTTAAAAGTATGAAAAACATGTAAACAATGGCCGTCGTAATAATAATAAGAAGGCATTTCGACTTCTCCATTCACTAAATAATCCATCAAAATTCAGGAAATCAACCAATTTTAATGAAATTTTCAGATTTTTTATTAATTAATGATCACGGAATATAATAAATCCATTAATTTATTAGAAAGCTTGGTGCTAATGTATTATTTCCTGTAAACAAAAAACACCTTTACTAAAGTTATCCAAAATATCAAAACATGTTGACCATACGATATTGTAAATATTTAAAACAAACCATACTTTAAAAATTACATGTAAAAAAAGAAAAGAAAGGAACACGATTCGATTTATCCTGAAACTGATCTTTATTCGATATAAATTTATAGAAAATATTTAGTAGAATGTTTCTAATTTTCTTTTTCTGTTTAGATTTTTCTTACTTATGTGATCATTTTTCATATCACAAAAATTGTTCAGTATAGAATTGGAGGAACCCATATAATCATTCTTTCTATTTTTTCAATATTGTGACCCTCATAACAAGAGTCAACATGAAAAGGAAGATTAGCATTTTTTTAATGAAAATAAAGGTTTGTATGTGTTTAAAATGTAATAAAAATTATTTATTATTTTGTATATATTACGGAAAATGCCCCTAAACTTCGTGTTAATGAAATCATTGTATCTCGAATAAAAATTAATTTTGTTAATTAACGATATTATCATTGAATAAAGCATTGTTTAATCAATATTTTCACAAAAAATGTAATTTCATAATATATTTCATGTGATTTACTATTTATTTAAATAAACATTGTTCCAAATTGTTCGAAATGCCGTAAATTAAACTTTTTAAAAAAAATCTTAGTGAAAATGTATTATTTTTTTTAAACAAAATACACCATTACTAAAGGTATATTTTTATATATAAAAAAGAATCCATAGACTTTTTTTTAATGAAAATAAAGTTCTGTGTATGTTTAAAATAACAATTTAAAATCATTATAACTCGAAGAAAAATTAATTTTGTTAATTAACGATATTATCATTGAATAAAGCATTGTTTAATCAATATTATTTTTTTGTGTGAAAATATTGATTAAATATGCCGTTATCATTTCATTTATTTAATCTACAAAAGTACAGAGAAAAGATCAAATATACTACACTTAATAAGACATCGAAAATAGTAATTAAACAAATGGAAACAATAATTATTGGCTATACACTACTTTTTTTATCAAATAATGAATAAGTAATTAAGACTTTTTATTTTTTATATAATTTAAAAAAAAAATCAAACTTATTTGCGTGTATCCATATTTTCCGTAATTCTTTATCTTTTAGAAATCCAAACACATGCAATAGGCATTTTAACTTTGTGAATTATGAAATGAAATTTAAAAAGGCGCGAAATTAAGTTAACCAACCACAATGACGTCAGAGGGGGGGGGGGCAAGAAGTTAGTTGCTTGGCCTTGTTAACTCTCGGTGGCCATGGCTCGACACGCACAGCCAGAAAGAGGAAGCGCCTAGTTTTGAAACTCGCACATGTGTGGAGAATAGAATAGCGCGCAGTATGATGCAGGGGGATAACTTGAATATGTTTATTTACTCCTCGCGGAGTTAGGCACAAGGCCAGTTTTATCTTACTCCCACAAGTAAGATGTGACCACAGCTTGGGTCGAGTAAGTGGGGTTAAAAGCCAGCGCTCGAGAGGTGAGCACTCTGGCCATTTAAAAATTGCCTGGACAGCCCCGTCGGCATTCCCCGGTAGGGGCGCCTCAGACAGTAAGCAATAAACTTACTCCTCCCCAAAGAGGGGAGGCGAAGCCTGGGAGGGTGGACCTCCTAGAACTGCACAGGACAGGCGTGCAGTATCCATCGGAACAGATACTACACTTTGATCTTAGCCAAAAGGCCGAGGACTGGAGATGTTTATTTACTCCTCGCGGAGTTAGGCACAAGGCCAGTTTTATCTTACTCCCACAAGTAAGATGTGACCCAAGATCGGGTCGAGCAAGTGGGGTTAAAAGCCAGCGCTCGAGAGGTGAGCACTCTGGCCATTTAAAAATTGCCTGGGCAGCCCCGTCGGCATTCCCCGGTAGGGGCGCCTCAGACAGTAAGCAATAAACTTACTCCTCCCCAAAGAGGGGAGGCGAAGCCTGGGAGGGTGGACCTCCTAGAACTGCACAGGACAGGCGTGCAGTATCCATCGGAACAGATACTACACTTTGATCTTAGCCAAAAGGCCGAGGACTGGAGATGTTTATTTACTCCTCGCGGAGTTAGGCACAAGGCCAGTTTTATCTTACTCCCACAAGTAAGATGTGACCACAGCTTGGGTCGAGAAAGTGGGGTTAAAAGCCAGCGCTCGAGAGGTGAGCACTCTGGCCATTTAAAAATTGCCTGGGCAGCCCCGTCGGCATTCCCCGGTAGGGGCGCCTCAGACAGTAAGCAATAAACTTACTCCTCCCCAAAGAGGGGAGGCGAAGCCTGGGAGGGTGGACCTCCTAGAACTGCACAGGACAGGCGTGCAGTATCCATCGGAACAGATACTACACTTTGATCTTAGCCAAAAGGCCGAGGACTGGAGATGTTTATTTACTCCTCGCGGAGTTAGGCACAAGGCCAGTTTTATCTTACTCCCACAAGTAAGATGTGACCCAAGATCGGGTCGAGCAAGTGGGGTTAAAAGCCAGCGCTCGAGAGGTGAGCACTCTGGCCATTTAAAAATTGCCTGGGCAGCCCCGTCGGCATTCCCCGGTAGGGGGGCCTCAGACAGTAAGCAATAAACTTACTCCTCCCCAAAGAGGGGAGGCGAAGCCTGGGAGGGTGGACCTCCTAGAACTGCACAGGACAGGCATGCAGTATCCATCGGAACAGATACTACACTTTGATCTTAGCCAAAAGGCCGAGGACTGGAGATGTTTATTTACTCCTCGCGGAGTTAGGCAAAAGGCCAGTTTTATCTTACTCCCACAAGTAAGATGTGACCACAGCTTGGGTCGAGAAAGTAGGGGTTAAAAGCCAGCGCTCGAGAGGTGAGCACTCTGGCCATTTAAAAATTGCCTGGGCAGCCCCGTCGGCATTCCCCGGTAGGGGCGCCTCAGACAGTAAGCAATAAACTTACTCCTCCCCAAAGAGGAGAGGCGAAGCCTGGGAGGGTGGACCTCCTAGAACTGCACAGGACAGGCATGCAGTATCCATCGGAACAGATACTACACTTTGATCTTAGCCAAAAGGCCGAGGACTGGAGATGTTTATTTACTCCTCGCGGAGTTAGGCACAAGGCCAGTTTTATCTTACTCCCACAAGTAAGATGTGACCACAGCTTGGGTCGAGAAAGTAGGGGTTAAAAGCCAGCGCTCGAGAGGTGAGCACTCTGGCCATTTAAAAATTGCCTGGGCAGCCCCGTCGGCATTCCCCGGTAGGGGCGCCTCAGACAGTAAGCAATAAACTTACTCCTCCCCAAAGAGGGGAGGCGAAGCCTGGGAGTGTGGACCTCCTAGAACTGCACAGGACAGGCGTGCAGTATCCATCGGAACAGATACTACACTTTGATCTTAGCCAAAAGGCCGAGGACTGGAGATGTTTATTTACTCCTCGCGGAGTTAGGCACAAGGCCAGTTTTATCTTACTCCCACAAGTAAGATGTGACCCAAGATCGGGTCGAGCAAGTGGGGTTAAAAGCCAGCGCTCGAGAGGTGAGCACTCTGGCCATTTAAAAATTGCCTGGGCAGCCCCGTCGGCATTCCCCGGTAGGGGCGCCTCAGACAGTAAGCAATAAACTTACTCCTCCCCAAAGAGGGGAGGCGAAGCCTGGGAGGGTGGACCTCCTAGAACTGCACAGGACAGGCGTGCAGTATCCATCGGAACAGATACTACACTTTGATCTTAGCCAAAAGGCCGAGGACTGGAGATGTTTATTTACTCCTCGCGGAGTTAGGCACAAGGCCAGTTTTATCTTACTCCCACAAGTAAGATGTGACCACAGCTTGGGTCGAGAAAGTGGGGTTAAAAGCCAGCGCTCGAGAGGTGAGCACTCTGGCCATTTAAAAATTGCCTGGGCAGCCCCGTCGGCATTCCCCGGTAGGGGCGCCTCAGACAGTAAGCAATAAACTTACTCCTCCCCAAAGAGGGGAGGCGAAGCCTGGGAGGGTGGACCTCCTAGAACTGCACAGGACAGGCGTGCAGTATCCATCGGAACAGATACTACACTTTGATCTTAGCCAAAAGGCCGAGGACTGGAGATGTTTATTTACTCCTCGCGGAGTTAGGCACAAGGCCAGTTTTATCTTACTCCCACAAGTAAGATGTGACCCAAGATCGGGTCAAGCAAGTGGGGTTAAAAGCCAGCGCTCGAGAGGTGAGCACTCTGGCCATTTAAAAATTGCCTGGGCAGCCCCGTCGGCATTCCCCGGTAGGGGGGCCTCAGACAGTAAGCAATAAACTTACTCCTCCCCAAAGAGGGGAGGCGAAGCCTGGGAGGGTGGACCTCCTAGAACTGCACAGGACAGGCATGCAGTATCCATCGGAACAGATACTACACTTTGATCTTAGCCAAAAGGCCGAGGACTGGAGATGTTTATTTACTCCTCGCGGAGTTAGGCACAAGGCCAGTTTTATCTTACTCCCACAAGTAAGATGTGACCACAGCTTGGGTCGAGAAAGTAGGGGTTAAAAGCCAGCGCTCGAGAGGTGAGCACTCTTGCCATTTAAAAATTGCCTGGGCAGCCCCGTCGGCATTCCCCGGTAGGGGCGCCTCAGACAGTAAGCAATAAACTTACTCCTCCCCAAAGAGGGGAGGCGAAGCCTGGGAGGGTGGACCTCCTAGAACTGCACAGGACAGGCGTGCAGTATCCATCGGAACAGATACTACACTTTGATCTTAGCCAAAAGGCCGAGGACTGGAGATGTTTATTTACTCCTCGCGGAGTTAGGCACAAGGCCAGTTTTATCTTACTCCCACAAGTAAGATGTGACCCAAGATCGGGTCGAGCAAGTGGGGTTAAAAGCCAGCGCTCGAGAGGTGAGCACTCTGGCCATTTAAAAATTGCCTGGGCAGCCCCGTCGGCATTCCCCGGTAGGGGCGCCTCAGACAGTAAGCAATAAACTTACTCCTCCCCAAAGAGGGGAGGCGAAGCCTGGGAGGGTGGACCTCCTAGAACTGCACAGAAAAGGCATGCAGTATCGATCGGAACAGATACTTGGAGATGTTTATTTACTCCTCGCGGAGTTAGGCACAAGGCCAGTTTTATCTTACTCCCACAAGTAAGATGTGACCCAAGATCGGGTCGAGCAAGTGGGGTTAAAAGCCAGCGCTCGAGAGGTGAGCACTCTGGCCATTTAAAAATTGCCTGGGCAGCCCCGTCGGCATTCCCCGGTAGGGGCGCCTCAGACAGTAAGCAATAAACTTACTCCTCCCCAAAGAGGGGAGGCGAAGCCTGGGAGGGTGGACCTCCTAGAACTGCACAGAAAAGGCATGCAGTATCGATCGGAACAGATACTTGGAGATGTTTATTTACTCCTCGCGGAGTTAGGCACAAGGCCAGTTTTATCTTACTCCCACAAGTAAGATGTGACCCAAGATCGGGTCGAGCAAGTGGGGTTAAAAGCCAGCGCTCGAGAGGTGAGCACTCTGGCCATTTAAAAATTGCCTGGGCAGCCCCGTCGGCATTCCCCGGTAGGGGCGCCTCAGACAGTAAGCAATAAATTTACTCCTCCCCAAAGAGGGGAGGCGAAGCCTGGGAGGGTGGACCTCCTAGAACTGCACAGAAAAGGCATGCAGTATCGATCGGAACAGATACTTGGAGATGTTTATTTACTCCTCGCGGAGTTAGGCACAAGGCCAGTTTTATCTTACTCCCACAAGTAAGATGTGACCCAAGATCGGGTCGAGCAAGTGGGGTTAAAAGCCAGCGCTCGAGAGGTGAGCACTCTGGCCATTTAAAAATTGCCTGGGCAGCCCCGTCGGCATTCCCCGGTAGGGGCGCCTCAGACAGTAAGCAATAAACTTACTCCTCCCCAAAGAGGGGAGGCGAAGCCTGGGAGGGTGGACCTCCTAGAACTGCACAGAAAAGGCATGCAGTATCGATCGGAACAGATACTTGGAGATGTTTATTTACTCCTCGCGGAGTTAGGCACAAGGCCAGTTTTATCTTACTCCCACAAGTAAGATGTGACCCAAGATCGGGTCGAGCAAGTGGGGTTAAAAGCCAGCGCTCGAGAGGTGAGCACTCTGGCCATTTAAAAATTGCCTGGGCAGCCCCGTCGGCATTCCCCGGTAGGGGCGCCTCAGACAGTAAGCAATAAACTTACTCCTCCCCAAAGAGGGGAGGCGAAGCCTGGGAGGGTGGACCTCCTAGAACTGCACAGAAAAGGCATGCAGTATCGATCGGAACAGATACTTGGAGATGGTTCAAGGGGAAAAAAGTCCTGAATATAATGAGCCTACACCTCTAGTAACCGGAGGAGGCGACTTTACAGTTGAAAAAAAAATGTGAGGAAACCGGCGTTGACAAGTACTCCAGCTCGTATTACATAAAAAAACACATATATATAATGGTTAGTTATTCACGTATTTATTTACTTATTTTATTTTTATCTTTAGTTTTCACCCGTAAATAAAAAAAAATCAATATTATTGATCATGTGGGAACTTTTTTAAGATTGTTATTTTCTTATGTTTTATTTACCTCCTCTCCAGGAGGTTAGGCACAAGGCCAGTTTTATCTTATTCCCACAAGGTAAGATGTGACCCAAGGTCGGGTCGGGAAAGTGGGACTTGAAAAGCCAGCGCCCGAGAAGGTGAGCACTCTGGCCATTAAAAATTGCCTGTGCAGCCATGTCGGCATTCCCCGGTAGGGGCGCCTCAGGCAGTAAGCAATAAACTTACTCTTCCCCAAAGAGGGGAGGAAAAGCCTGGGAGGGTGTACCTCCTAGAACTGCACAGGACAACCCCATAGACCGACGGAATCAAGCCCCGAAGGACAAGACGACACCGGTCTATAGGTCAGGTAAGTATATCTAACTGAAACCGTTTATTAGTTTTTCAATTAGCCGTGATTGACCTACAGTTGAGCTATAAACTGAAATATGAAGACTTCGAAGGAAATTAAAATGTATAATTAGTTTTATTATTATTATTATTATTATTAGTAGTAGTAGTAGTAGTAGTAGTAGTAGTAGTAGTAGTAGTAGTAGTATCATTTCGATCCCTCTTTAACAGACTTGGAATTGTAATGGTTTTTATAAGTGTTTATTGTTTGTTGTAGTAGTATTAGTAGTAGTAGTAACAGCAGCAGTAGTATCATTTTTTTATCACCCCCTATTAAACATCCTGCGTGTCGAGGATGCTTCATGCTATTGGAATTTATAACGCAGTCATTAATCTGTCAATGATTGTCTCCCTTTCTCTTTAAGGGTTCCGTGGAATGGCCAACAGGTAACCCAATCCCTGCTCCCTTATGGGGTCACGTGAGCCAGTCTATATAAATACCAGCACACTAGGCTCCGGCCTCTTTTCTTCGGCTGTCGTTTGGGGCTGGTGTCGTGAAGCACTTAACTGATAACGAGATGTTGACCATAGGTCCGTTGGTAGTAAAAAAATAAGGGCCATTTGCATTTGAATTTATATCATCTTGTTCACGTTACCCCTTACCGGAACAATGATTGTGTTTTCCTTTTGGCCAATCCACATGACCCTTCAAGGGACCAATGACCATAACTACATTGACCAATTTATACGTATTTTATAAATTCTAATAACATTACCAATCTTTAAAAAAAAATTTATAACCAATAAATAATTCAACATTAGCAAAAATATATCAAAGTATGAATTTCAAAATTACTGTAATTTCCAACAAATTCCAGCTATTTTCATTTCTTTTTTTTATTAAATGGTGCATTAAACGGAGTTTAGTTCCCTACTATGTAATTTACACAGATCTATCTCAGTACAGAGTTGTCAATCGTCTAAAAAAATTCTACTTAGTGGCAAGCAATATGGATTTCGTCCTGGAGGCTCAACTGCTGACGTGTTGACTGTAATATTGTATAGGGGTTTTGTTTCTAGGGCAATAGCTCTCAACATATCAAAGGCCTTTGATACGGTCTGGCACAACGGGTTGCTTCACAAACTGCTAGTTATGAAATATCTGGCAATTCCTTTGCAATCATCAAATCCTATCCCTATGATAGGTCTATAACAGTAGTTGTTGAAGGATAGAAGTCTGAAGCACATAGTACCCGTGCCAGTGTGTCTCAAAAATCTATTCTGGACTCAACCCTTTTGCTTTATTAATGATCTTTCAAATCATATTCTGGGATCATTTGTTGATATCTATGCAGGCGACACAACTGTCTATGGCAGCACTTCAAAGAACATCAGTGATCAAGATGTTGCTGATTCTCTCTTGTCCTATCTGGAGCATGTGGTGTAATAGAGAAAAGTGGCTGGTTACTTTTAACACTTCCAAAACCAAGCTTCTCTCCTTTCACCACCAACGCCCATATCTTTGTTTTGCCCCACTTGAAATGATTGCCACTCTACTCGAGGAAGCTCTTTGATTTAATAAGCTCTTAGGATTGGCTTGATCTAAAATAGAAGACTTACATCAAATCTGTTGCTAAGGTTGTGGAAAAATGGTTGTATCATTCTGCCACTCCAGTAAGTACCTGGTTCTTAATGACATCCTTTATTTAAGAGTCAGATACGTCCTACGATGGAGTACTGCTATCACATCTGGGGTGGTGCCGCTCAGAGCAGTCTTTCGTATCTTGACAGAGTACAGAATCGACTTCGCAATGGGGGTGATTTCCTCCATTCTTTACAACCCCGTTGTTTGTCTTTCTCTACTCAATCATTGGCCTTCGGGGCTTGATTTACGCCGGTCTATGGGTCGGTCCTGTGCAGTTCTAGGAGGTCCACCCTCCCAGGCTTTGCCTCCCCTCTTTGGGGAGGAGTACGTTTATTGCTTACTACCGGGGAATGCCGACGGGGCTGCCCAGGCAATCTTTAATGGCCAGAGTGCTCACTTTTTCGGGCGCTGGCTTTTCAACCCCCACTTTCCCGACCCGACCTTGGGTCACATCTTACTTGTGGGAGTAGGATAAAACTGGCCTTGTGCCTAACCTCCTGAAGAGGAGGTAAATAAATACTCAATCATTATTTTCATAGAAGGTGCTCGACTGAACCTCAATCTCTGGTTCCTCCTTGTAACCATTCACATCAAAAACACGTATTTCTATCACAACTACAAATAGCTTTCCTTTCTCCTTCGTGTACCGAGCATCAAAAAGAATTTCCATGAACAAAGTTTCTTTCCAAAAACTTCCTATCTGTAGAACACATTACCACAGTACTGTTTCTCTACAAACTTCAGCATTGTTGTCTTCGAATCCAATGTCAACAGATACGTGTCATAAACCACCCTTTAGTATTCAAATTTTGTCGATTCCATTCATCATTTTCAATCCTTTCATTATGTCACATATACCCACCGTCTTAAGTCACAACAAAATAAAATACATTGTCGTTCATAAACATACCTCGTCTCTTCCATGTTCAACAATAGCAATCCTCTGTGGCTGAGTCAGTCATTCCACGATCGTCTCCAAGGGTGAATTCTCGCTGGAATTAAAGTTGGACACAACAACACAAAGAAAAGAAGAATTCGAAGAAAGGACCCTTTATTGGGCTGTTATTATTGCCTTCTCTTCTGCCAGCAGCTGGGAGTCACGTTCCGGCTATAGATCTTTGGGGCCCTTGGTCCCTTAATTTATCGTCGATGTTAAGCCGTTCCTTACACGTGGTGTTCGCATCACGAATTTCCAATCAACTGCTTACTTCTCTTGCACCTTCTCTCTCTTTCCAGTACATGGCAGGGTCGAGATGACATTATGAGCCCGGCCCCTCGTGTACGTGTCAACGTTGGTCTGCGAATCTAAATCACGAGATGATTGTTAACAAACTATTACTTACTATTTGACAATAATATTCAACTGAAAATCCATCCATTTCATTAATCTTTATCCTCGAGTTGCTTTTGACCTCGATAAGTAGTGACTCATTAGTAAATAAAAAAAAAACTAGTGTCACATTATTATCGTATTTTTACATATGTGTACGTTTTTATATATGTATTTGCCGCATGTAGTAATAATCGTAGGTTATTCGGAAAATACTGTCCGATTTCTTGACTTATTTTTTAGGTTAATTTTCTTACCGTGTTTTATAGATGATTTTACTTGCTTAAGAATTGGCATGCACTCTTGAATAAATGTCTAATGATTTCTTTCAAAGTACGATTTTAAGAATATAAGCTTATAACTCATTCGTGCCTAATTTTGTTCCTTTAATTTATTACCGAAAATCTTGTGTAAATACAATATTATTTCATACTAAAATTACTTTCAAAGATTTAGTCGACTTTATAGGATAGTTAGAGTATTCATTTATACTATGTATAAAAATGTGGATTGGTTATAAGGACTATTTCGCAAAATGTTTTTGATTGAATAATTAGGATCACTAGACTGTAGGAATTATTAGAAACGGATATGACGTCACATGGCTCACAGAGAGAGAGTGAGAGAGAGAATCAGTTATTTCATTGGAAGCATACAACGTGTGAACATGAGAATTTGATATGGGCTGACAAGATATGATTAAACATTGATTATCGATATTTCACTGCCCCCCCCCCTCCCGCCCCACTGCCTAGTCTCTCCTCACATACGCACCCTGTATGCCAAAATTTGATCACAAATCGACAACTGGAAAAAGTAATTATTGCATACAACAATGATGACTGGTCTGATAAGACAAAGAGATAAGAGATGACGAATCACTATTGTTAGATATTGGGCAAGAAAAAATCACTAGTATATAAAACGGTTAGTCGAGAATAACAAGAAATGAAAGTTGAGTCTGGGTCAACTTGCTGGACTAGAGGTTAGGATCACTAGACTGTGGGAATTAATATAAACGGATATGACGTCACATGGCTCAAAGAGAGAGTGAGAGAGAGAATCAGTTATTTTATTGGAAACATACAACGTGTGAACATGAGAATTTGAGATGGGCTGCCAAAATATGATTAAACAGTGATTATCGATCTTTCACTGCCCCCCCCCCCACCTGCCTAGTCTTGGTACCTGCTGATGGTGATTCATCATGGTGTCGTTTGTCTGCATGGATCGTCAATAATAAACCCATTAGTGCTCAATTTTTTTCTTTAATTTATTACCAAAAATCTTGTGTAAATACAATATTATTTCATACTAAAATTACTTCCAAAGATTTAGTCGACTTTATAGGATAGATAGAGTATTCATTTATACTATATATAAAAATGTGGGTTGATTATAAGGACTACTTCGCAAAATGTTTTTGATTGAATAATAGATGAAACTGATTGTATCTTTTCACTCTAGATTTTCACAGTTTACTGAAAACTGAGACATCAGTGTTGCCAATATACATCAGACAGTAGGTGTGATATTTGAAAGACACTCCAATCTTTATGATTAACTAGAGATATCTTTGAAAAATACAGATGTTGCTGAAATATGGTTAATTATCTTTCTGGTTATAAAACAAAAAAACAGAACCATGAACACTAATGGGTTAACTGAGAAATTGAAAATTCTACCATCCATTTTCATAAGCAAATCGTTTTTCTATTCATGCCTCCTACTGATTAAACCCATTGCTTATTATTGTCTAATTTAAAAATTCATCCCTAGAACACTCTTGTTTAACTTGAAACTATTGTTTTTTATTGCCTGGATAAACCCTAACTTTCATCCACATTCATTCACTTCCATCGGTGACTAAAGCTCAAACAACTTTCCCTGATACTTTGGTTTAGCATTTAAAAGTAGATTGTCAACTTTTGACATCAGCCACTAATTTTCAGTTCACCTTTGCTGCAAATATTTTATAATAGTGTTTTTATTTAGTAGCTATCCCAAAATAAGGTTTATTCTGTCTACAGTTTATAACAATTTTGCTTTTTTTGTTCTCCTCAAGTTTTTGTATCTTTAAACATTAACATTTTTAGTTTCTCACTCAGGCAGTCGACACGGATCATCTAAATATACGAGAAACACAGGTACACACGTGAAGTTACACGTGAAGTTTTTATTAATATAGAGATAACATAAAACGATATATTATCATAATTATAATAATAATAATAATAATAATAATAATAATAATCATCATCATCGTCATCATAATAATAATAATAATAATAGTAATAATAATAATAATAATCTTCATCATCATCATAATAATAATAATCATAATAATAATCATAATGATGATGATGATGATGATGATGATGATGATGATGAAACCGTTCCCATGACACCAAGCGGACAACAACAACAACAACAACAACCACCACCACCACCACCAAAAAGGACTTTACAAATAATAAAAAAGGTAATACATTTATTATGAAAAAAAATGAAATGTTTCCGAAGAAGGATATTTTATCGGAAAAATTTAAGATAAAAAAAAATGATTTTTAATAAAAATAAATTATTTGCATCTGATTCGTGGTTTCTAAGGCATTTTGCCTATTTTCAAATTTAAATTCTAACAAATGCTTTCAAATAACTTTTCCATTTTAACTAAATTACCGATATTCAACGTGCTTTAAGTTCTGTATAAAATGGGCTGTTACATTGTAACCGTTCCCATGACACCAAGCGGATACTTCAACAACAACAACAAATAAGGACTTTACTAATTATTAAAAAAAAGGTAATACGTTTATTATAAAATAACTCCCGTCTGCGAGAAAGGATATTTTATCCGAAAAATTGAAGAAAAATTTAAGACAACATTTTTTTAAATCCAGATGCTTTGAAAGAACTTTTTCCATTCTAACTATATATATATATATATATATATATATATATATATATATATATATATATATATATATATATATATATATATATATATATATATATATATAAATGAACCACTGTATAGTGTAGGTTTTTTCAAGACACTTTAATCCAAGAACTTTTTACTCTTTGTGAATTTTTCTGATGATTTTGTAATGTTGCAGAGACGATATTGACATAAAAACGTTGTTTGGCACAAGACAAATGAAACGAACCGTAAAAATATATCTCACAGAAATGTTATGTTTTTTGGAAATGTGAAAAAATAAAAATAATAAAATAAAACCATGGTTATTGGAATATAATATGAACTGACTTATATATATATATATATATATATATATATATATATATATATATATATATATATATATTCTTGCATAATGCTTCCCATTCTTGCATAATGCATATATATGTATATATATATATATATATATATATATATATATATATTCTTGCATAATGCTTCCCATTCTTGCATAATGCATATATATGTATATATATATATATATATATATATATATATATATATATATATATATATATTCTTGCATAATGCTTCCCAAACATTCGCCAATATCACCAGAGCATGAAGAAATGGATCCACAAGACGAAAATGGTTTCAGAAATTCTGCATAAAAATGTAGAAGATAGAGGATGGCCATGCACTTTTGATGACGTACGTTTGAAAGTAATTATTGGACAAAAACTTTCCTTTCTTCCTCTGTGTGCCTAGCGTCGGGTGGAATTTCAGACAGAGCTTCTCTGTAAAAGCTTCCCGTCTGTGGTACACATACCACCGGACTGCTTCTCTGCAGATTACAACTTGATCGTCTTCAAATCCAATATCAATAGATTCCTGTAATTAACCGTTCCCAGAAGTATTCGAACTTGGTCCT